>JALIZH010014205.1:0-108173 GCA_030522465.1 Rhipicephalus appendiculatus | reverse complement strand
CTGCGATTCGAACCCGTGCCGCATTCACCGCGCGTGAGTCGCTAGAACAGGCGCTCAACCATCTAGGCCACAACACACACCGGTCGCGAGGCGGTAAAATGGGTCTTATCAGGATACAATGGTCGAAGACGCGAGTCGAAGACGCGACTGTGTTGTAGAAAACTTCATTTTGGAACGTGTTTTTCTTCCCACAGAAACATGATTGCGGCCTCAAATGAAAGCTTCGTCTCCGTACTACTTAGATCTCCGGGAAATTTGCAGGATTCCGTCTAGTTTTTTCAGACGGCCCGTTTTTGTCCCGAAAAACGAGGCGTGATTTCGGCCGCTTCCATAGGACCCCATTGTTTAAACTTTAGTCGTCGTGGGAACAGAATGTGAAGTCCCGATGTTAACGATGCTGCATTTGTTAAGTGCGGTACAGCTCCTAGAAGGTGCCCCTTTAAGAAGTTTTGGAAATTGAGCCTCTACGATTTTTTATCGTCGAAAAATGACTCTGTCCCATTGAAAACGGGGGAGAGCTTCCAGCAGTGGCCGCTAGGAGCGCTGATCATTCAATGTCCCCGAAAGCTGGATCTGATGAAAATCATGGCTTGTCATGTGCGGCATGACTTGCATTCCACGCTCATGGCGCGCTCGCCGCCGTTTCGTTAGCTTGATATACACCAAATTTGGTATTGAGTGACATGACTGTATAACGAACATAAGTGGCAGGTGGTAACATGAAAATCTTGGCATGCGTGTCATCTACAACGCCATTTACATGCCACACTCATGGTGCGCTTGCGTCCAGTTTGCTAGCTCGATATACACCAAAATTGGTATTGCGCGACGTGACTGTATGACGAACATAAATGACACATCCTAACATGTAAAACATAACATGCAAATTATATAAAACAGGATTTGCTCCTTCCTGGCTGCTTCGCATTACGTCGATTCCCACAGTGCGTGGGATCTGCCGGCTTTTTTTTAACCAGCTTTTTTTTTTTGTCGTAGTGCTTGTTATTAGCCATCAGTATGGTCTGCTCCTGATTAAAATTGTTAAAACGAATTCTAAAGCCCAATTTTGGCCCTAGAAATGCCATTTTTTTTTCCGCGCGGTGTACTACTACTCCATTGGGTGGGGTCATGCTACTCTGCTTCGGCCAGAGTTATGTTACTCTGTTGGGGTGGAGTACTTTCACCCTCTATGGGGGCATTACTATACTCTGCCTCAAAAAGAGGTGATTTACTCTGGAAACGAGAGTTAAATATGGGACAAGAAAATACTCTCCCAAAGAGAGTGCCCGGTACTCTCTTTGTTCTTAGAGTGTAAGAGGGTGTTGAGGCGAGCTCGTTGGTACGGCTCCATAAGTATACGCAGCGCTAAAACGCCGCAACACACGGCGAAAACAACGACGGGCGCTGAAAACAAAGAGAGCACCCGTCCTTGTTTTCGCTGTGTGTTGTGTCGTTTTAGCGCTGCGTATACTTGTGGATGCGAACTAACAAGTGTCATAGTGGTTACTTCACTGTGTTTGAACAGCGCGCTTGTTTGACAAACGGGGCCTCTGCAGCGAGCGAAGTGACCTTTGTGCGCCCTGTAAACTAAAGGCAATGTTTCCGGGGAAAGCACACGACTTAAAACTGCCCCCATCCCCTTTTGCAAGATAAGCGCGCGCACGCATGCGCACTGGCACGGGCGACTACGCCTCGTAGGGCAATGTGTGCAGGTTGAGGAGCCAGCGCATCGCAACAAGTGGGGCGCCGAGCGCGCACCTCCCGCCATCTCGCTAGTAAGGCAGAGAACACGCTGATATTCCCCCCGAGATCGTCGTACCGCCAGCGGTGAATGGTGTATATAAATAGCTCGCCGTTAACAAGCTAAAGGACGTTCGCTTCTGTGGCCTAGCAGTTAGCGCCGCGCGCCGTGGAGCGAGAGGTCGCCCGTTCGATTGCGCGCGTCGGATAATATTTTTCTGAATTATTTTCTTCGTGGCTTATATATATATATATATATATATATATATATATATATATATATATATATACGGGGCATGACAGTGACGCCGACGGCAAAAGGCAGCTGAGACCCTATTGCAAAACCCAGCGCCGCTGGGTACCAGCGTCCAGTGCCATGCCGGATTATGGGCCCAGTATCGCGCTGGATACTGGGACGCTGGAGCGGCATTTTACTGGGAGGCGCTGGTACTCCCGCGCAATACGGCTCTACAGCGTTGAAATAGCGGTGCCTATGTGCCATAAATAAACATATTAGTGAAAGAAGTCATATACAACACATTAACGCAATAAAAAAAAAGAAAAAAAAAGCCATATGAAAAAAAAAGCAACCGTCAGGAGGATTCGAACTTGCCACCTCCTGATTCCGATCTGAGATTTCTACCCACTACGCCACGCCGGAACATGCTTAACCGTGCGTAAAACAACTATTTAACCAGCAAACACACGGTTCGGCTTCATGTTTACATGTCTCACAGTCACGATAGACGCGATCTTCCTTTACAAATAACCTACGTCTTTATTAGACACAAACAAACCGCGGCCGGTACCGAATGACATGCCGATAATGGCAAGAGCGCTAAGTTTCTTTAAGAATTCACATGTTAACTACGAAAAATATGAAATACACCTAGAGCAGGCACTGTTTGCTGGCTGTTACTGCCGATTTTTTTAATAGCCGTTTCTCGCTCTTGCTACTGGTCAACATTTACAGAGGTTTTATGATGACTAGTTCGATAAACAGGTGCGTACATGATTGAGTATTGAGTAGTGTTATCACGCAAGCGACGATACACCAGTACAGCGGGCGTGCAGTGTACAGATTTGCAGTTCTATCGATACCTATAAATAAGAAACCCCTCAACTATATACAAATACAATGCGCTAAAGGAATATGACACTATGTTAGTTCAATAAGGCGTACCAAATTACCGACTGACAATTATGTGTTCTTAGGTAAGAGTTACGAGAAGTACCGGCTAGCGCGGCCGGCAGCTTTCGGTGACAGCTTGTGTGCGTTGCTGAAAGCGCATCGCTTCGATGGTCATCGCTCCTTGTGCGGACACCGTATACACAAGGAAAAATGGTTCATTTAGGTTAACGAATGTCCAAACAGTACTTTACAGTCATCCTTACGCTTTAGAATTGCGTGTACTTAAAGCGCGAAGCACCGGTAACATGTAGACGGACACGGCCGGCACACTAGGCCTAACGCTCGCTGGGAGTCTCGCTGGGTAGGACCGTCCTCGGCGCAGCTGAGTTGCGATGGTTGAAGTTTCTGCATTCAATCTTCGGAACCTTTCTAATGGTTAACTAAAGTTCAGCTGAAGTAAGTGGAAGGGCAAGCAGTGCCAGAGATGCGTTTCCGGTGTGGTGATATCGAACGGCGGCTGTTTTTCTGGCCTCCGTTGGGTGCGGTTGCGAAGCCAGAGCTCAATTTCTTCTCGCCAACTGTGCGGCGATGTAACGATTTGCTGTTTCTGGTAGGACTGGCGCCTCCAGACTTATAAACACTGCAAAATGTAATCATTACAACAACCCATCCCTGATGCCAGACTGGTATATGTGCGGCGCATGCACAAAACGTGCATTCATCGCTGCTACGTTCTCCGCAAGAATTAACGCCGTTATTGAATCTGCGTGAATAAGAAAAAAAAAGCCAGCTAACAAGCAAAATAATCAGCGTTGGCTCCTTTGTGTTCTTAACGCAATTTTTTTTTTTTGCATTCCAAAGGGAAAAATAAAAATGACGGTGAATTCGCATATATCACATAATGTCTTGCGCTTATCATTCTCTTTCTCTGCCAAGCTAGAAGTTGTGAAAATGTTTGGGACCTGTTAGCACGCCCCTGGCCGGGGGGGGGGGGGGGGCGCTAGGGGCCCGGGCCTTCCCTCAAAATTCAGATGGAAGGGGCGTTTACCGAGGAAAAATAATAAAAATCGGTGTTTTTCAAGGCTTTCAACAAGCAAGTGCCCCCCCCCCCCCGAAAAAAATTTTGGCTACGGGCCTGCCTGTTAGGGTAGCATCCATTGGTACCATCGAATCAAACATTCTATATTCAAAGATACCGAAACATTCCGCCGCATACACTACAGAAACTTGCATGCCGCACTGGAAGAAACAGTGCAGGCTCCAGTGTGCACCAGCGCACTCCAGTGAAAATTCCAGCGTTTCCAGCGCTTCCCAGTACGCTCCAGCGTCACAGCGGCCAAGCCAACGCCCCTACCAGTGCGACCCAGCTCTGTCCCAGTGCGTTCACCGAAGTGCCAGTGAATCCCAGCGTGTACCAGAGTTCCCAGTGCGATCCAGCGCCAAGAAACGTACTGGTATCACGCTGGGGGCGCTGGTTTTTGCAATAGGGGAGTGTCCACATAATTGCTATCGCACTAAAATAGACTTTCCAGTCACTTTTGATCTTTACTTTTATAATATTAAAAACTGCTCCTTCGTACACAACGCTAGTCTACGAAGTTGCCTGCACTGATTTCCACGTCATTTACATCGGCGAGAAAAAAAAACTTTCCCGGAAGAGATGCGGCAACACCGAAGGGACGTGTGTAGCTTCAATGCAGCACGAAACACACTCGCAGAACACAGCGCGAAGATGGACTATCGCATCAACGTCCACGCCACCCGGGTCATCGAAACTCAAGGTAGCCGCACCGAAAGGCAATTTAAATTTTGGCATATCCAAATGTCACGTGGAAATATTAAGGGTTCAACTGGGATCCTGCCGAGAGTGTATCTACACCTTCTCTTGAATAAATGGAGCAAACAACGCAGTAATAAGAACGAAGGGAACAACGACGCAGGAGGGGGAGCCAACCACAGAGAAAAAGCGCTAGCTTCGTAGCCGGCCGGAGAGTCATCCCCGGAAGTGGAGACCGAATGGGTCTCGCAACGTAGAGCAAGATTTTAATATTCAAAACTTAAACTGACCGTGGCGGGAGAGTGCTTATTCCTGAAATGTGCTCTCGGGTGGTGCCTTTGATGATAAATTTACGCGAGTCAACTTTTTGTGACGCATCAAGTACACCTAGAGAACACAAAACCACAACGACTTTTCGCAGTCTACTTCTCTGCTGGCATAAGTTGTTCCTCAGCAGCATGCTCACTCACCTGAAATCTCCAAGGTAATTTTCGCCGCCCAGAAACGCCTCAGACATATTGTACTGGTACAATGCGTCGCAGAATGCCAACAAAATTTTATGGTGGTGTGAAATGCGAAAAGTAATATATTTAAGTAAAACAGCAAAACTCTGCTGTATCAAGCAATCACAGTGAACAAGTACGCAGATTGTTTTACGCAGTTAGAGCACTGTATTAACAAAGTGGTTAAATGCAACTGAATGCACCAACCGCGTATGGTTTACCGCCATGAGTCACTGATTATAGTATTTTTTTTTTATATTGAACAAAGTTGATTAATTGAATTAAGCTCAATGATGCACAATCTGACATTTACTGCAGGGCCAAGTGCGTTTCGTCAGGTCGTTGTGGGCGTTGGAAAAAGGCCGATGTAATGCTCTGTGGCGTCGTACATGCTCTATAGTGATTTTTTATGTCCTTGAAATGGAGCTCGCGCAATAAGAAAAAAATAAACAAAAGGAAACAAACCAAAAAAGAGACTCACATCATCCCTTCTGCAGCAGCCCAAGGCGACAGGAAATGAAAAATCGTCTTTTTCCGTTTCCTATCTGCCGATGGATTGATGCTACCCTACCACCCCTCACCCTTGGAAGCCTTCCTCACATAACGTGACTTCGCACTGCCAGCAGGTTCGGAGGCATTGCGCGCTGTATGCACCTCACCTGGTTTTCCACTGTCTCCGCGATCGGCCCATCATTGGCCCCGCCACAGTCATGTGATGACGTTGCCATGTCAACCAATGTTATCCAACATGATCATGACGTCATGGTGACGCCATGGTGACGCCAAAGACGTCATGGTGATGCGTGACGCCATGATGGTGTCTTACGGCGACGACGTCACGATTTTTTGCATCAAACGCATTTACGTCGCCGACAAAAGACGTCGACGATCGATTTTCGTGTTTGATGAGACGTATAGGGCTTTCAGCTTAATAACACCACGTGACTGCTCATCGCCAACTGTACTCCCCGGGGAGCGCGCTGACACGTGCTTCGTGCGGAACATCTGGCAAGAGGACCGTGAGCCTACCGCTTCTCAGAGACGATGGCGTTCAGTTGGTGTGCGCAGCCACCGAAAATGCAGGCGCATTGGGAAACTTATGCCTAGAACCGCGGCCACTCAATGTCGCCATGGTCGCCGCGCCATTCGTTTCGCGCGATCAGGTCTGAGACTCCTGCGGCAGCGCATGAGAGTAGTCCTTTGGTCATATTGTGTGTTTTTTTTTTAAACGCAGGAAAAAAATAACCCCGCGTAGCATTTACATGGAAGAAAAAGTTGGAACGGTGAATTTTTAATGCTCTCTTGTAAAAAAAATTCACATACCCACAAATATATTTAAAAAAGTTTTCATAAATCAACTTGGTTATCAACCAATCAAGCGCGTTACAGAAATACCCTAGTGAGCGTCACATCAAGACCAAGCCAAATGTAATTTGTTCCACTCAGTTGTGGTTAACCACCATTATATTCGGTTCTGGGGCGCTATGCAGGATGCCCCGAGCTTGGCGAAACTCGGGATCTTTCCGAGCTCTGGCGACACCCCCTTTTGAACTAGCCAACAGTACGAAAAGGTCAGATCCACCCTTCAGCGCGCGCTGCGTTCCATTGGTTACGATGGAACGCGGCGTCACGTCAAGGACGGTCGACAAAATTGGGCGGTGTTTTCAAACCAGAGGCATCTTCTTTCATTTGTTTGTCGTTCCACTGAGTGCAGAAGTGCACCCATGCAATAAAATTGCCAGAAAGGTTTACTGATGATATTTTTTAAAGGCAGGGGCAGTTTAAATTCGTTTGGAGTTTTTATTGTCTGTACTAAGTATCCTTTAGAATAATTAGCACGGTGGCCTCTGAGATTAGTTCTGGCCGAGCACCTTACAATATCGCGACCGTAACTAAACCCGAGGCCATGTGTACAATCATCATGGTCGGCCTGCACATTCTTGCGTGTTGCTCGACTGGCGCGCGCCGTCTTCACCCCTTCATGGTGTGCTCGCTGCCCGAGGACGTTCGCCCGGCTAGTACACTCTAGCCCGGCTGATTAGCTAAGTGGCTGGGCGGTACACCTAGCTAAATAAGTCAAGAGATGCTATGACCACGCTAATTAAGCCAAGGCATGCTAAGACCGAACTAATGAAGCCATACCTTACTAAGACCATCCTAATGAAGCCATGTAAAGCTATGACCGTGCTAACTAATACCAGGCTAATTAACGCGACGTTAATTATAAGCACGCTAAATAAAATCATCCTAACTAGACCTTAATAATATGATGATAATCATGATGATGCGAATTAGGTTTATGTTAATTAGCTGCATACTAATCAAGATCATGCTAATTGCGCCCGAGGTAATTATTGTCGTTTTAATTAAAAACCTTACCAATCAAGACAAAACTGTTCAATATTATGGTAATTAAGTCCTGCCTAATTAGTATAATCAAAATTAAGACGATGCGTTCTTTACTTCGAAGCGTATACCGAGCATACTGAGTAGACGACCGACTTAAAGCGCTGGAAGAAGCTAGGTGATCACAAGCTCCTCTATGGCTCCAGCCTTGCACAAGTAGTAAAGGCTGACCAAATTATTTTATATGCAAAGAAGCTGCTGCTTAGCGTCCACCGCATGAAACCTTTGACAGTCACACGGGCACCATGACAGTCACGAGTTGAACTGGGGCCTTCTCAGAATCCACGAGTTTGTACCCGAGTTCACGCGTCAATCAGTTTGATTGACAGACGCCCGCAGGCGAAGATCGGGTCCACCCACCGCGTTTGCGTTTTCCAAGGAGCAGCGCTCACGCCGCAACGCCAGCGAGCGGCATGATTCATCTATCAGCCTTATCGCGCAGACTGTGCACACACGCACGAAGAAATAAAAGTTATATCATCACGTGGCTGGGATGTCTCGCATTCAATTTCACCGCGCTCACGGCGTACCACTCACAGCCGCGTTGCGGCCATGATGCGAGCGCCCCTGGTGACAAGCCTGTCCGTATATTTATCCGCAATATTTGATAGAAGCGAAACGAGCTGCACGAGAGTGTAGCGTGTGCACCCTTGTTGCCTTCGACAGTGGAAATTTCCATGCTGCGGGTGGAAGGAAAGAACATGCCCGAAAGTGGAAGAACGCCCACGAACACGCCTGTGGGAGGCGTCATGCTGAGTTGGCAAAAAGATAGCGCGACAGTCATGCTGACGTCGCTGCACTGTTGAAATGTGGACTGAGTGGCGGCGCTGACGTGTTCGCACGCGGTGTTTCTTTGATTACCGCCGCAGATGCCCCACATGCGTTTTTGACGCCACGCTCGTTCATGTAGCCGTTTTTGTCAATGCTGCTATCACGCGCTCCGCTCTGTCTTTGTGCCATGACCGCCGCAGTGCGAGCTCGGAGCAAACTCGTGTGCCCGAGAAGCTCGGGCCATCCTGCATAGCGCCCCTGGTTTCGCGAAACGCAGTACAAACATGATACAGGAGGCAACCCTAAATACTATGACAATTGAGCACGATGCATCGTCCACTTTTTATGCAAAGGTCCTTCAATAGGAAACTCCGTTTTATCGTAAATATCATGAAACGGCTCATGGGGACGTTCTTGACAAAAACGATGTACTTTTCACTATTGTGTTCATGAAACTCTTCCTGAAATGTCTAAGATGTTTACAATTATTAGTATTGTTATGGAAGCTCAATTTCGCTATTTCGCTAAGTCGTAAGCAGAATCTTTGTTGCTGTATATTTCCAGGCATGCCCTGATTATTTCGCATTCGGTCTGGACATCGCCTTGACATAACAATAAGCTCAAGTTGAATGTAGATATGAAAAAAGTACCAATGACGCAGAATGTTGAAAATAAGAATAAAGCAGAGAAAGTGTTTTGGCAGCAGGTTACGAAAAACATATTGCAGTAAACACATGGGCAAAACTTTGTGGTAATATATGAGATGCAAACGGAGGACTACAAAAAAAAGCACTTGTGCAAACAATGAAATTATGATCAGAATAACTTCTTGAATAATTTAGCCAGAAGAACTAAGATACAGTGCGCCACGATCATCTCTGTTAAGAAAATGCTTGTTAGATAACATGTAGCATCTGCATCGGTGGTGCAATAGTTTTTAGAATCTCATTTGCACGAAAGCCTATCTCATCGTATGTAAGTCAAGCTGACATCCACGAGATCTCCCAAGTCGCTGATGTGTGAAAGCCGCCAGCTGCGAAATAATCCAATTCTTGAATTCTTCAGAATTTATTACCTATCGAAGCACCACGCAAGAGAAACTTCGACCGCGACACTATAACGACACCACAGTTTGCTCGAAAGAAACCGCACGTATTTGAGTGTGGCGACCATTGCTGTGGGTAAGAAAAAGTGTAATTGCACAAACACTACTAAAGAGAAACAAGATGTCGAGAGAACAAAATTTGTGCTGCATGTAAATGTTCGCGTGCTTGTTTTTCTCGAGATGGTGCAAGCTCTGCCACGTGCCTCTGTTCCACCCTTTGGGACGCGCAGACTTAATCGCCTGCCCTCCCCAGAGCACTCCGGTGGAAGCACCACAACGACACTGCCTTCAGTTTGGTTCAGGTGCCATAGTTGCAGTGGTGTTACCTTGAGAAGCGGAGTTCAGTCAGCGGTTATCGCTTCTCGCTATGGTGTTGTTACTCCAGTATCTTGCATCTTAAAATGCAATAATAGTATGTGGAGGCTTCCATCCCGCAAATGAAGATATGATTGTGAGCGATGCCATGGTGCAGCGCTCCGGAAATTTCGACCAGCTGGAGTTATTTACCAGGCTCTCACATGACACAGTACACGGCCAGCAGCCGATCATCGTAACCACAGATCCACTGCGACGCACATCCTAGAATACTCGATACATTATTTAATATATCTAAAATATACATGTACATACAGATAGTCGTCTAGTGAGACCTATCGCGATATCGATACGAGATACCCAAAGAGTATTTAACTATGTATCGAAGATATATGTATCCTCGATACTGCGCCGCGCAGGTTACGTGTTTATTATAGTATTTCGATGACACTAGTAGTCTTTTACATTTTACAAACTTTAAGTATTGTTCAGGTAAATAACATGGGCTGTTGGCAGCAATTTGTACAGAAGTTCGGTGGTGTATAATGCGCGAAACATTTCATGACATTCCAAACTCCTGCAGTGATATTCGTTGCTAAAGGCAACACTGTAAGGCAGGCACTCTCACTCATTTAGCTTTTAGCTGAAAGTAACCTTATGCCACAGAATGGCGCATGAATGCCGAATCGTCTCTAATTTCGAAAAATACAAATTACTAAGCGCTTTTCATCATGCGCTTCAGCAGCGCACTGTGGCCAGACCTTAATTCCGACACTACCTCCAGGTATGAGAATATTAGAATTATTTATGACCAGATTTTCTTCTTTTTATTGTTCTTCTTCTTCTTCTTCTTCTTCTTCTTATTATTATTATTATTATTATTATTATTATTATTATTATTATTATTATTATTATTATTATTATTATTATGTAGAACCATAGATTAAAACCAAATTGGCTATTTGCGACCAGTCACATGGTCTGTTGTAATCGCAAGTGTGAACTTGCCTTAAACGAGATAGAAAAAAATCGTTAAATCATAAGGCCCCCTTAAACGAACCGTAATGCGTCGAAGAGCATGAAGTTATTGACCTCTTTTATTGCACTGCTGCGATTTCAGAGTGTGTCTTATAACAAAGAAACCACATGAAAATGCATTATATAATCAGTTCAGGCTGTTTTGTCATTTATAATGCGGTTCTTGGGAGCATAGCTCGGCATATTCACTCCCCAGTATATTCAGTCACACTCATTCAAAAGGCATGAGTTATTATGAGTACATGAACAGTGAGCGAGTGTATACAAGTATGAGTGTGAGTGAGTTCTCATAGGTGTGAGTAAGGGAAGAAATTCAATCAGCTTTATTTTCATTCTGTAATATAGAAAGGACTGTGACGAAAAGCTGTTTTCAGGACAACTTGACTTCCTCACAGCTGCATACATAAAAAAGTTATAGCAGCTTCAAATTATATGTTGGTTTGCTGTGCTCAGATCTCTCCAACAAAGACTTCATTTATACTTTACTGGTCCGGCTGCCGCATTGTTCACAATCAGAACCTAATGACAGCATAAAATTTTCATGAAACGACCATCTAGATGGGACTCCCCTATGACTGCGATTATCTAAACACACCTTACCGTGTTCTCAGAACAAGCAAGTGTGCACCAAGTGGCCCGGAAATTTGAATGACTTATTCGGATGCTTACACACATATAGCTTTCAACCAAAACATGAAGATATGTTAAAAATTTAAATTAATTTCACAGTCCTCACCAAACATGTGTTCACTTGTCATCTGCTCTCACAAATGCCTGCACTAAAACCTGCACATTTAGGCATGTGCAAGAAAGGAGGAAGAAAGGAAAATAATTTTATTGGGTCCTGAAGAATGCGACTGGGTCGTGCACGCAGCTCAGTCCCACGTAGGGAACGGCAAGCCGAGCCTGCTGGCCACCTCGCGAGCCCGCTGGGCAGCCGTGAGCTGATCATTGGGAGCGGGGCTGCATAGAAGCGTCTCCCACTCCTCCAAAGTGAAGCTTGAATCCATGGCTTGGCGCGTGCTGAGGATATGCTCTAATGTGGCTGTCTCGCCACATGCCAAGCACAGGCCGTTCGGGAAGACGTCCGGGTAGATCTTGTGAAGATACGCAGGACTGGGATACGATTTGGTTTGGAGTAGTCGAAGGGAGACTGCTTGGGGTCTGTTGAGATTATGGTGCGGAGGAAGGTAAACCCTTCGCGCCAGGTAAAAGAATTTAGTGACTTCGTTATGCGAGTACCGTGCAATCCTGTGGCCTGGGTGAGGGATGGTATTGGAAGCGGCGCGGTCCGTCAATCCTCGCGCGGCTTCGTTCGCGACGTCGTTGGGGTTCGCGGGAATTCCCTGTACCTCCCCAATGTGCGCGGGGAACTGCTGCAAAGAGGCAGAGGAAACGTGCTTCGCGCTTTGTAGAACACGGAGGGCTAAACGGGAGATGCACCCCATCTGGAAGGCCCTAATGGCTGCTTTCGAGTACCATAGACGATCTCTCTGCGATCATGGAGCATGGCGAGCGCAATCGCAACTTGCTTGGCCTCTTTTGGAATTAGAGGTCCGCACTGCTGCACAGTTGACCACTTGACACTGCGCATTGACTACTATGGCCGAGACGAGACGGCGTCTTGTTCCACGTATTCTGCTGCATCGACGAAACTGGCATCGGTGCCGTCTCGGAGCACGCTTACCCGGATTGCGGCGGCTCGGGCCTTGCGCCTCCCGGCGTTGTGAACAGGGTGGACGTTGCGTGGGATGGGGGGCAACGTAAATATTGTTTCTGATTCCCGTGGGGATCTGGGCGTAGCTCGGCTTGTGAGCGACGGGGTTGAACCCAAGAAATGAGCAGTTATGATTTTTAGTGTGCAAACCGTTTGGATCTGAACATAAAACCATACACATGGATACCGTCCGGTTCAAACTGACGTCCACGTAACAAAAATGAAGGCCGCCCAAGCTTCTAATTAAAAATACTCCTACGGGTAGTGTCTAGACCTGCGAGCACACGGAAATTAAGCCACTTTGTAGGTGCACCTCAACAAAAGAAGCACAGTTGCGCTCAATATGAGTTGCAACATGATGTCTCTACTCAAAATGATGCCAACACTGCAAACTGACACCTATCAGAAAAAAATTGAATAAAACTCTCTCAATTCGCGGTACTTCCTCAACCAATTTAACGTTTGGCGGTGTTATTGTTCAGGCTTGGGGTCACTTTAACCACAGCCAGCGTGTTGCAACTCATATTGAGCGCGACTGCACAAGTAAATAACTCTTCTAACAGACAGTACATATGAGAAGCCGATAAATCCAGCTTTTATAGTACGACAGACAGGAAGAATGACTGATTGCCAGCATGGTTCAATTAGTAACATAAACACTTTGCACGATGCACAACACATAAAACAGCACCTAGAACCACTGCAACACCCTACAGGTACACGCCAAAGGACACCATCGATTGTTCGAAAGCTACGTGGGCACCACAGCGCTCAAGAAGCGGCATAATAGCTCGGACACAATAGGAGATGCATGACGGCAATGAAACTTATAGCTACTGAGTGTATCATCACTCTAGACTTTGCCGTTTACCGAAAGTACCAACATACAGGTATGCATGTCACTGTGTACTCCGGACACAGAACACACAAAAATGGCATATGCTGAATGCACAATGAGTGAGCGTCATATGCAGATTACACCTGCATGGGATTACCTTAGAAGTGAATGAAGGCATGAAACACACACAATCGACAGCACCCGACGCTCACGTACACAGCACACTTCATGCCTCTCCGTTGGTGATCACACACATTGATTATATCCGCAAGCTAGCACTGCCTTGCTGCCTTTCAATGAATATTTCCACGGATGCAGATTAATTCTTGTACTAATCGCAATAACATCCAAATAAACTTATTTTATACAGCTGGCGACTAGGCCTCAGCTCAAGCTCTGTCGCTTCATGCGTGTGCCGTGTTTCACGTCGTGAAAACCTGAAGATGGCATAACGTCAATGCCCTTTTCTCAGCCAATCAGCGACAGCACGAAATAGCTCATGGGAATGTTTTGCTAGTACGAGTCGCTTTAGGACACATTATCCAGCACCAGGTGCAGACAAAATTCGTGATCAAAAAGTACCTGAAGGAGCCTCAGGCAAACCATTTAGTTAATACGGGTAAATTTTGTTTGCATTAAATGAAAGGTTCATGGCAAAAAGGTATGCCACCGATAGAATGAGAAACAGAGTGTCAAGCGTTACGTCTAGACGTAACGATAGAAGCCATTAAAGTTAAGTCTGGACGTGAGAATAACGAGTGTTAAAGTTACGTCCAGCGGGACAACAATACAAATCCCGCCTGTTAAACCTACCCAACCGATCAGCTCCAGTGGCGCAGCGGGCTAACGTGCCGTGCTCGGAGCAGAGAGGTCGGCGGTTCGAGCCTCGACAAAGTTCTTTTTTTTAATAGTATAGCATTAATGCTCCACGGGCGCCGCTAATATATATATATATATATTTTTTCTTGAAGAAATCGCCTTCGTGACAGCGGCGGGCGCCCCAACCCACGTCGCTGACACTCTTTCGCTGTAATGACACGAGCCACTTCAGCAAACGCTGGAAAAATATTTGACTAGCCTTATAGTGACGGCAGGTAAGGAAAGGCGCTAGTAAAACTGGCCTTATAGTGAGCAGTAGCCTATAGTGACGGCAGGTAAGGAAAGGCGCTAGTAAAACTGACCTTACAGTGAGCAGTAGCCTATAGTGACGGCAGGTAAGGAAAGGCGCTAGTAAAACTGGCCTTACAGTGACCAGTAGCCTATAGTGACGGCAGGTAAGGAAAGGCGCTAGTAAAACTGGCCTTACAGTGAGCAGTAGCCTATAGTGACGGCAGGTAAGGAAAGGCGCTAGTAACGTCTGGACGTAACGACAGCGGTGGCAACAGTTACGTCTGGACGCAACCCTAGCCACACCGAATGAGAAAAGCCAGATCTGCAAGGTACTGGAAAATGATGATTTGGGCGACTCAGCCAGCTTTTGTACCATGACCGTAGCTAGCCACTGAGGGCCAACTGGCATCAAAGTTTGATACAAGTTATTGTTCGAGTTGTATGTCAACAAATTTTATACTGAACACACAATTTTGGTTAAAGTTATACCGTAAAATGAGGTTACTTTGTGACTGCAGGGGTTACTTTGTGACACGCGCTCGGTTTTCTGTACTTTAAATCTCGCGCCACGACCAGGCGCCGCCGAAAAACTATAAGCCACCCAACAAGCTCGCCGGACATGCCGTGCCACTTAGCAACAGCCGGCCAATGTTCCCACGCTCCGGAGCCACTCTAGACTCTGACATGTTCAATGGTGTTTTAGCGTGCATTGTTGAAGCACCGTAAACTTTGTGCGCTCGACCCGTCCGCACGAGAAAAACAGAGAAAACAGGTATTTACTTGTGATTGTTAATATGTAGGCTAAAATAAACTGTAACATAAATTTAATCAAGTCACGTCTGTTGAAGTTTATAGAAAGGAAACTGAAATGTTGATACTTCGCGGGGTAACTTTGTGACACGCCAATTGTAACAAAGTTAGCCCACTCTGTTTTTAATTTAAATTATATGTTGTTTTGTTGAAATGAGGAAGATGCTCAACGTACCAACGGGGAAAAGCGTATCAGTTGCCGATGTAGAAGAAGCGAGCAAGACAGGAAAACCGACAAACAGAAAGAAGGGCAGCTCTTCCTCCGATATCAGAGCTAGACGACCTAGGAAGAGGTCTTCTCTTGACGACAGCTCAAAAGAAAGCACTGACGATGATTGTACATAACGCAAATAGGCTTTTGATGGGGTAACATTTTGCGAGCCCTTTTTTCCCAATCATATCCAGCCAAAAACAACGTTGTCACAATGTTGCCCCACACGACGGGGCTACTTTGTGACAGCTTTTAACCTGAATACAGCCGTTTGTAATAAAAATGCGGATTTGTAGAACATACCGTCGTGTGAGGGAATGTTTCAGCAACGTTATGGCACTATTCATTCGCTTTTATGTTGATAATTGTTGAGTGAGAGAATGAAAACGTACGAAATCTGTCACAAAGTAACACCATTTTACGGTACTTTAGTTTCTCTTACATGCATACAGCTTTCGATTATAAAATGGAAATTTGTAGAGAATTGAAACATTCTTCCTCCGCATGACTATCGATAAGCAGTCTCTGTGGTTGGGGACCATCAAGAAGTCGTTCGCATCCCGACTTGCCTTATCTGAAATTTTCTGTTCGTACTGTTTCCACACGATATACATGAAGCCTACCACAACTTGTCATTCATGACTCCGGCATTCTCGGGCATATATAAATACAGAGCTGTATAAAAACAGAACTTTGAAAGTGCATAAAGAACTTGAAATAAGCCAGATGCGAGCTAAACAGCACATTCGAGTTTGATGGAGTTTCTGTATCGAGACGGCTGATACACAAGAAAACAACACTGACAGCGCACATGTACGGCACACTTCAGAGCACACACACGCCGCAAAGAACACTTTTGCGTCTAGCACCGCTGCAGCACATCGCAGGCTCATACCCAGACTGGTATTTCGGGAGCAAACTTCGTCAACTGGGGACACAATCGAGCACTTCGGACGCGACGCGGTCACCACAGCGCATCGCCCGCGGCAAAGCTGCACACACGCAGCAGAACATGTCGAATGACGGCGATAAAGAGGCAATAAAACTTATCGCCACTGAGTATGTCATCACTCCGTACTTTACACAGGACTGGCCGTTCACCAAATGCACCAGTATACATGTATACATGTTCGCTTTTCACTGGAGTGAACCCCGCACACGGAGCGCATACAAATCGCATACGCTGTTTGCGGCGATCGAACCCTTTTGACGTTTTTGTACGATGAGCATGTGTCCTACGCAGATTACACCTGCAGATGATGACATTCTATTTCCCAAAGCAAAGCGAACGATGGCACGAAACACGAAATCGACCGGCCTCCTATCCTCGCTTAAACACAACACTCTCCGTCGGGTTCCGTAGGCGCTCGCAGCCACTGATGAGGGCAGGAAGGCTGCGCCAGCTTGCTGCCTTTCGATGAATATCTCAGCGGCTGCTAAGTAACTCTAGTCGTAATCACTATAACGTCCACATAATCTTCTTTTGCGCGGCTGCCCACTAGACTTCGCAACCCGCTTCATCGCTTCAGCCGGGCGCCATGTTTCCCGACGCGGCGAGCAGGCGTGATGACGTCAGAGGCCACCGGTTTTTTTTCTCAGCCAATCAGCGATCGAGAAAGCGAGCGGGCCCGCTTCGTCCGAGCGAAGTGAAAAGTTGCTGCCGCCTCCTGTCCGGCCGAAAACCGGAACGGAACACGAAAAACCGAGCAGGGGCGGGCGTGCGGCCGTACCGTGGTTGGCCTTTACGCGTTTATTTTTGCAGCGCATGTTCCCGAAACGGCGACTCTTGCGACAAAAGTTGCACGACACACTGCGAGCGGGACAGTCGGCAGGAGGGTGTGAGGCTCGTCCGCAGAATGGGCACAGGTGTTGCGTTGTCTTATCAGCTGGCGCTTGCTTTCCCTTGCGAAGGCGAGCGGCGTCGACGGGAAACGAAGTTGCCTCTGCCGAGTCACGAGCTCTGCGCTCGTTATCTGGGTCTTCAACGTACGTCAGCGCTTCCTGCAACGTCATTTTCGGGTTCCGACAGAGCTTATGCGAGAGTTCGTGGTCGAGCAAGCCGACGAGAAAACGATTTCGGACGAGCCGCTCTTAAGCCCTAACCGCATGCACGCGATTTTCGAGCGACAGCGACAAGCGACAGCGACAAATGAGATCCGTCGCGCTGTCGCGTTGCGACGGCTGCAACCACACGCTGGCGACAAAGTGCCATTGTTGATAGATTGAAAACTATCGCGCGCATGCCGATAAATTGCGAAAATAAGTTTAAAAGAAGACCGATGACAACATGCCCAATTTATTACTGTCTTGTGCGGCATAAGGAAGCCATAAAAGCGTTTCGCGACTTTCTTTTTTCGCAATCTCTCGTTTAACCGCGACAAGGTGCCCAGAAGCGTACGCTACGACGGCTACGACTCACTTAACATGACGATTTGACATTGCAGCAAGCTACCGTCATTGCAGCAAGCTACCACCGAAACATCAAAACATGCGGTCGATAACAAGATTAACGACAAAATACGGCCGCTGCCTCACTCTGCGCGTGAGATGTGGCTGTAAAGAAGGTAGTCTGTACCTTGCAGTCTTTCAAGTACGCACGGTAAGAAGCATCGAGAGCAAATTGCAACCGAAGCGAGGATCGGGGGTGGCGCCCTGTTGCCGGAAATCGTCACGCTCGCTTCCGGGCGACAAGCGATCTTTTCTAGTTTTCCAGAAACGCGCGACGCGACAAGCGACAGCGACGGATGGGCCTCGGCGACGGCAAATCCTGTCGCTCGTCGCTGTCGCTCGAAAATCGCGTGCATGCGGTTAGGCCCTTAGGCATAGGGCGACGGATAGTTGCAGGACTTGACGATTGTCCGGAGCGCCGTAAAAACTGCGTCGGCCGTTTCACCTGGTTGCTGCGTACGGCGGTGAAAGGGCGCTGATTCGTACAGCTCGTTCGGGGGGGTGCACGAAGTGGTTGGTGAATGCCTTCTTGACGGCGGCGACGTCCTTCATATCCGCCTCGCCTAGCGTGGTCGACGCGAGGACAACCCTGGGTTGCGGGCCCATACAGAACAGCATGGAGCGCACTTGTACAGTGTTGGTGAAAAGTTCCCAGGCCGCAGCGACCGGCCGAGGAGCAGCAGCTCGCTACTATCAGGGCGGTGCAATCGTAATCTCTCATCGGCGCACGCAGGGGTCGAGCATGCGCGTGGGAGGGGGGTGTGCATCCCTCTCTCTTTCTTGCCCTCCTTGATTAGAAAGCGAGGAATAAAGATGGCGCGTCATGTTCGCGCACTGTTCGCTCTTCCAATTTTACTATCGTGGAGCGTGTAGCGAAGAGGCAGTGCTCCGGAAACTGATGCGTCATGCTTGCGGCCACATTTAGCTATAGACACCGTATGCTTGCCTCTATTTTGCGGCTACGTGGAGATCAATATCGCGCGTTTAACTTGCTATGGACACGCCGTGGCTCTCAGACGTCTGCGAAAATGAATTTGCTGCATGTGAACGCGCTCGGGGCCGTAAATGTATGATTGTGTTCCCTTGCGACGTTGATGTCATGCTGTTCTGATTTCGTTTCGAGCCTCTTCGTAGTAGAGATGGGTCGCTCAGGTATGGTAGCTCAGGAGCGAGCCGGATCTTTTGAGCGGTTCTTTGAAAAGAACGAGTGATCCGCGGATCAGTAAAAGTGAACCGCGGTTCTTCGGGAGATGGCTCACTGACCCAAATGAACCAAGTGACCCGTGGTTCTCTCTCGTTCACTGAGCGGTGGCTCCCTCTCGGTGAGTGAGCTGTAGTTCTCTTTCGCTCGCTGAGCGGCGGATCTGGGGGATCTCTCTCGATCAGTGAGTGGTAGTTCTCTCTCGCTCTCTGAGAGTCCGGTTCGCTCTCGCTCAGTAAGCGGCCGTCTTCTTTCGCTGGCTGAGCTTCGGTTCTTTCTCGCTCAGTGAGTCGTGATCCGTGTTGAACCGACGCCACCAGGCGTTGTTGGTTGAAGCGCTCCGTTTCGCGTTCCGTTGGCCGCTGCGGGCGGACTCGCTTTGCTCGCTTCTCGCTCGCTGTGTGTGGTGCACGTGGCAGTTCATCGTGAGCTGGTGCAACTTGTCGAAGACGAACAGATGAATATAGTTTACGTGATGGTTTTCATTAGTTTACCGTAAAATCCCGAGCAAGCACCCCCCGTCCCCCCCCCCCCCCCTTACGGTGAAGGGTAATCCGACAAGATTCGGAGGGTGGGGGGGGGTCCTTGATCGGTCATGGACTAAAATTCAATATGGCGGTTGAAGAGCCGCTAAAATTGAGCGCACACTCGTGCTTCTAATGCAATGCTTTATTAAATATGCATGCATTCACTGTTTTCACTTCCCCTTTCGGACGAATAACAACAATGAATGAAACAGTGAGAATGGTGGGAGGGGAGAAGGGGACTCATATTTGTAATCTCCTGTACAAGGGAGGGGGGCGCTTGCTCGGGATTTGCGGTATAGTCATGAAAATTTTACCCATATAATACACTCCAGTGCTTTTCTGAGAGTGAATTATTAGCACGTCAATAAAACGAATATGTTGTGCTGAAACAGGGCTTTATTTCATTTCGTCCTGGTGCATGATGACAAATTATCATGACGTAATACTACGTTGAGTTTTGACGTGTTTCAATGGGCCGCACAGATATTTTTCGACGTCTTCCAAAAGGCGTCCACTCACAATGACACACGAGAAAACTAAGTGCTTGATTTGTCGACACTATACTCGCGGACAACTTTTCTTGGCACTGAAGGGCAGGGCTTAAAGTCTCCTGTCATTGGAGGGGGGGGGGGGGGGCTTGTAGGGCGGTGACGTTATATATAAATATAAAGCCAACTGTCTCTAGCACTGTATGCAAATAAATATATTACAGTTATAATTTCTCCGTACATAGCACTACTGCCAGGAAATTCAACACTAGCGCTTGTCAGATGGGTGCAACAGTGCTACAACTGACCTGACAAGGGGGGGGCCGAGCCCCTCCTTAAAATATAGAAAGGGGGGCCGGCTCCCCCCCCTGGGCACCCCCTGACTTTAAGCCCTGCTGAAGGGAAAGCTACGGGGGCGGAGCATCTGCACATGTAACACTACGCGAAGTAGTCCGGTTAGGCATGCGACTCGTTCCGCTGTGGAAAGTGATGGCTGCGCGAAATCAGTGTTGCATTTCGACGCAGACGCCGCTACAGCGTTTGAGGCACTGGCGAAAGGCGCGACTTTACTCACGCGTTCAAAAACGCACAGTGACAACCTATGAAGTAAAAGAAGCACAAATATCTCATTGGGGTGCTCTGCATTTTGTCTTAAAGAGCTACACGTGAAAAATGAAAGGAGTATTTTTTATATCTTACACAGAAAACACGGAAGAAATTGTGGGAATATGTTAATTAGCGGTGAGATACCCGCGATTTGGGTCTGTAGCCTTCGCTTCAGTTCCAAGAAAAGTTGTCGCCGAGTATAGACAGCGATCGAAGCACGTAAAGTGTTGTTCAGTGTTGCAACGCGAACTAGTCCAAGCTTCGATCCTAGCAAGTATCCACCCTAGCAAATAAACCACCTGCAAGGTGCTTTACTTTGGCACGTGTGTCAGAGGTATCAATATGTGTCCAAAGGCAATATTTTAGCCCAAAAACGCGAACTTTTATACAGGATTCCCAGCATCTTTTTTAATAACAGGCTAAATGTGATTGATCTATAGGTCACGAACGAGCGCTCAAAGTAAGCGCGCGTCGCCGTTTTCAAACGGCGGCGTGAAATACAGGCGCCGGTTTGTCGCGACTGAGCGCAGACAACGAAAAAAGAAGCATCAAAAGACGCCGCGTGCGCGCCTCCTCTCCCCCTCGAAACGATGCCATCAAGCGCTCTCAACCCCCGTGACCTAGGCCTGTGTGCCGGGGAAGGAGAGCAGAGGGCCTCCTTATCTGGCGGAAAATAAAGTTGTTATCATCATCATCATCATCATCATCATCAGTTCACACGCCGAGCGATCTTCTCCCATGGATTTAAGTGAACCGGTGAGCCGTTCAACTGAGCCGGTTCACTTAAGTGAGCGGAGCCGTTCGGAAGCGCTCACTGAAGTGAACCGCTTTGCCCATCTCTACTTCGTAGGCAACGCTCATTTAATGAAAGCGCTGATGGGGCACGCGGAGCAAGCGCATGTTGCGGTGCACTTTTCAGATTTGTTCGGTGCGCGTCTGTGCAGTATTTTCCACCCAAAAAAGCCCGCTTTCTGCACTGACACCTGTCCGTCTATGCTCTGGAAACGTAGAAGTCGACTCATGCTCTATAACAGGCGATAGTATTTCAGAGATACTTTTAAGTATCTGTGCTTCTGTATCGAGATACATTTGAAAAATGTATTTGTATCTCAGTTGTGTAATACCTTTACGATGTGCCGATTGTATCGCGATAGGTGGCGCGCACTACATTGTCCCATTCTTATAGCCGTGTATGAGGAGGATATGTTAAGAACGTAATCAATAGAGAGCAGGAAGTGCCTGCTGAAATCTGCTTGCACCTTTCATCACGCCGGAATCGTGTAATACAGTGTCAGATTATGCAACGGGATAAGCATACTGAAGCTCAGGTCCTCCACAATTCAGGAGCCTTGCTCAATCTTTTTAAACACACATGTTTAGGGTTGTTGCTACCCACTGTCCACGTTGGCATACAAAAAGGGCGGCTGGTGCCCACATTTCTCTGACAGGAAGCCTGCTTGGAATGACGACACGGTAGTGCAATTACTTGTTTATCGGGGACGAATCAGTAGTAAAAAACATGACATTGTACAAGTGAGTTGAAAGGGGTTCGGCAATGTTATAATGGCAATGAAGGCAATCGTTACATCCAGAGATGCACATTTTTCATAATATGTATCGGTTTAGTCAGCATAACACATTAGCTTCAAAACGTTTGCCTCTTTAAAAACTTTAGCCCCACCAGTGGCATCATTTTCATCGTTATAATGGTCTTGATGGCCCTAAAACTGCTACTAACCTCCGGCACAGGACCCTCATCCATTATTGGTGACAGCGCTTGCTCACGCTTGTTAACTGCGGTCCCTTCATATTCGACCATGTGCGCCTGACACCTTCGATGTTAACTTAACTCGTAAGAGAACGTTCGCGTAAATCTTTCTTCGTTTTGTTGGTGAACGATTCAGCCTCTTGTCTCTGCCTAGATTTCTATATATTTGAAAGGAGATGTGCTGCGCTGTCTCGGTGACACGCTTATATGCACCACGCGACACCAGATCACACAAGACAACTTGTGAAAATCCAACTGTGGAATTTCAGTTGCATCACTTATGCTGAAAAGCAACATATATAGCCTTAGAGAACGGACAGCCGGGCTAGTTGGTCCTGTATCACAACGAATTGAACGAAAGACGAGGCAGTACACACGTACAGTGCTGTTCGTGTTTGCTTCTTCGTCTTTCATCTCGTATTTTACGCTGTACAATTTTATTCCTTATGAATATAAAGCTCAAGCAATGAAGACATCGAATGCAGAGTAAAATATGAGGAAAACTTGCATGAGCGTGATGGAAAATTTAAAGTTTCTTTGGGAAGAAGCATTCAAAATTTGAAATGGAAATTTCCAAGCACCCAACAACAGATCACATACAAGAGAAGAGCCAAGCACTCGCACGGAGTAACAACTGCTTGTGTCCTGTATTAACGACGCAAATCGTTGTTCAAAGCCAAGTAACATTCACGTACACGCAAAACAAGAAAAAAAAGCGCCTAAGCAACAAAATAGCCTATTACCTAAGATTTGTGCTTGTCTAGTCTTTTCTCTGTGGTTTATACTGGTTAACGCGGATAGTTTCATCTCAAGGGGCTGTATAGAAACTAGGCGCAAACGAGTTTTCATGTAAACAGACAAGCCTATTTATTGTTTAATACAGGCCTAGTGCCCTCAGCGCATCGCAACGGTCAGAATAGTTGACTGTCGACATCCTATCTCCAGTAGCAGTTATTTGAAGAAACGCTGGTGAAGTGCTCGAAAACTGGGACCATTCAGAGTTGATGTGTGCTGGAGGCCATCTGAAGTAAACAGAAAGCAAATGAAAACGTTGAGCGCCTGGCATTTCAAGCAAGAAGAGGTGTGCATTTAAACTCGTTCATTGTGTAGGACTTTTCATTTGTGTGCTCGCTTCAGAGTGGTAATTATTTGTACGAAAATCGCTGCTCTCTGTTCTCACAAATTCCAATCAGTACTGCAACCATATTTTGCTGACGCAAAGCGGGGGAACTATAGACGAATGCCACAAATTAAGTCTCACAAACAGCATTTGCTCACCAACAAAAGTTATCATACAACGTATTGAATTGGAGAAAGATCATAAGAAAGGTACGTGGAGGGCTGAGGAAATATACCTTGAAATATTGTCTCGATGCAATACAAGATACTCGGACAAGGTAGGTTTGATGTGCAGATTCAAAATACTACCGCAAGTTTTGTATCCCATATGATACTTCCCAATTAAGCATAAGATACTTCGCTAAATTAGTCAAGTTGCTTTATAAAACTATGTTATGAAGAATCAGGCGCCTATGCACATAATATTTGCTTAAAGATTGCTAACTGGGTCGACATCGTTGAATTTAATAAAGATATGCCGGTATCCCTAAAATACTACCTTTCTTGCTGAAGGTATATAGTTTCACTCCGAAAGAAACCATTGGGACCGCTTTGGCTACTTATTAGGACGTCTTTTTATAATCTGCGCTGTGATTGGTTTTCTCTTGTAACTTTTTGAATTGATGGCTGTTGCTGCTCTGCTTGACGAGTAGCTAGTGAATTGCCGTCTACTTACAGGAACGTCAATGAAAAGCTTCCGTACGATGGCGCTAATACCATTGTGCAGTGTTACCTTGTCCGCAAACGTACTACATTTTCGGAATACTAAATCACCCAAAAGTGGTACGGGAAAAGCAACACTGATAGGAATTTTTTGTCTGTTTCACCCATCGAGTACGCATAGAGAACGTAAAACTGCACTTATTCGTCATGTACCACTTTGCTCGCTTGGGGCGTTCATTAAAAACATGTTCCCCAACGTACAATCTCCTCGATAACTTGTGCAGCCCAGAAAAGCCTCAGATCTATTCTAACGAGGCAATGACTCGCAGAATACAAAAAAAATTTATGCTGGCCTAAATAACATAAACGAATATGTCTAAGTAACAGAGCAATCCGCTAGCGTATCAAATAATCACAGCAAAGAAGTATACGGGGGGGTTTCAATAAACTAGTTTCACATATTGAAAGAAGGCAGTGGTTCAAGTGAAACTGATTGAAATCAACGGCGTATGGTTTACTGTTATGCGACGCTAGTTCTAGTACTTTCTATATTGCAGTAAGTTGGTTAATTATGCACAATCAATTATGCACAATATTCGATATTCACTTTGGGCCGTGTGCGTGCCGTTATGTAGTATAGGACACATCAAAAAAGACTGATTCAATTTTTTGGGCGGCAATTTACCGGCTGTGTAATATTTTCCGGCTTTTGAAGAAAGCCCGCAAAATAAAAAAAATATCACAAGGTCTATTATGCATTAGCCCAGGACGACTGCAAGGCGAAATACTTAATTCTTTTTTAGGGGCGAAGCACCTCACGGCCAGGCTTTTCCGCCCGCGGTGTCTGTCACGGAGAGATTCGTGGATGTGAGACACAAACAGGTTTAACAGCAGACTAATATCAATCATAATTGTGACGGAACAGTATAAGACACATAGAAGCACAATCCCTTTATACTAGTCGGCGACTTCAACGTACACTCGCGTTAAAATTACTAATTTTTGTTCTCGCCGTTCCTGGGTAGATATAAACTGTCCCAGTTCGGTGGCACATACCCGCATACCTGTGACGCATACCTATGGCATATACCCACCGATGCGAATCATAACAAAATCATAATTGTGACGAAACATTACAATACACCTAGAAGTACAATCCATTTATAATAATCGGCGACTTCAAAGTACACATTATGGACCTTAAGACCTAGCTTTGTCGTCGACTCTTTATGTTACTTTATGTAACCCAATTTGCGTTATATGGGGCAACGTTCGCGTAACGTATGGTTACTAACCTATGCGATACCCAGAGCTTCGCCCACTCGTCATGATTCACTTCGTGGAGATGCGTAGATTTTTTTTCATTCTCAGTCGATGAATGAATCCTGCCACTAGGACACCGTAGTAGGGCGTCGGTGTTCAATTTTAGCTTTTGATGAAGCATCTGAAGCTTTTGGCTTAGTAACACGACGTGACTGCGCATACGGACGTGACTGTGCGTACTCGCTATTGTACTCGAGCGCTCTGAAACGTTAATCGAGCGAAAGAGACGGCGCTGACCCTCAGCCTATCGCTTTTCAAAGACGATGCCGTTGCCTGGCAGTGCGCGAACATAAAAAATTCCGACATGCTAAAAAAGGTATCCCTAGAACCACTACCACTCGTTTCGCCATGGTTCACTCGGCAGTTCTTTTGCTTTATCACGTTTAAGAGTACGGCGGTAGTGCACGAGGGTAGTCCTTTGGTCATATCTCGCGCGCTTCCTTTAAACACCTGAAAAAATGATCGCGCTGCATGTGAATCGCCACGAACATTTGGATCCACCATTTCTGAATTCCCTTTACGACGTACGTAAGGAAATGCACTTACCCCTAAAAGGAATGAAATTTTGCATAAGTTTGCTTGGTTAATCGAACAGTTAAGCACTTTATCAAAATGCCCTAAGGAGCGCCACACGACGGCAAACCAAATGTCATTGAATCCTTTAATTCATGATTAACCACCGTTTTTTATATTTGGTTCAAGTTACGTAAAACACTCCGTACAGACGCGATAGAGAAGGTAGCCCCAAAGGCTTTGGCAGGCAGGCAGGCAGGCAGGCAGGCAGGCAGGCAGGCAAAGAACTTTATTAGTATCCGGAGGCGGCGCTCAACCCCTCTTAGGGGGCGACACCGGTGGGCCACTCCCACGACGGGACGGGGAGGTTAAACTCCACGGCCATGTCGCGGCCCTCTGGATGGCCCTAAGCTGGTCTTCTTTGTCGTGGCTTGTGAGGAGACAGTTCCAGTCCGCCTCCGTAGAGGGAGACTCGCTGCTCTCGCGCAACGCAGGGCATTGCCACAGCATGAGCTGTAGAGTACATTTGGGGTGACCACAGCGCAGGCACCCCGGATCTATGCAAGTGAACATGATGTATATTCAACTTATATATTAAGGTCAGACAGCAGGAATCTCAGTGCACACGTCATCAGTGTCATCGTCATCATCATGACGTATAGTGGGTACCTTGTATGTGCTATGCAAGTGCTAACGCACTTATTCTTCATCGTCATTAGCGTGATCATCATCGTCATGGCGTGTAGTGGGTACAACGGACAAGCCTAGACCCTAAGGTGCTTCGCCCCTAAAACGATGAACACACGAAAATGTTTTAGGAGCTTGCTCCTTATGCTTGGGGCTTGTCAATCTCCGTAGTCGCTAGTTCTCATTGCTCCCGCTAGAGGCGCAGCCACGACGATGACGATGACGCTGATGACGATTAAGAATAAGCGTGTAGCGGGGGTGAGAGCTCGCAAGGCATCTTGCTGCCGCGGAATTGCACTGGGACAGACTTGTAGAAACGCTGGAACGGCTGCGCGTGGCGGGCTTCCTTTCTCTTCGCCGGGAGCTCATACAGTGCACTTCGCTACCGCTGCTAGTCATGAACACCCAGCAAACCAAGGCAGCGGTGGTAAGAGCTCGCAAGGCAGCAGCAGTGCGTGTTCGCCGCCAAGACCCTGCGGTGAGAGCTCGCGGGGCCGAAGAGAGAGGTCAGCGTCGTGCGGACCCCGAGATACAAGCCCGCGAAGCCGAAGCAGCGCGGAAGCAGCGGCAAGAGAACCTCAAAGAGATACGTGCGCGGGATGCAGCGGCCAAGCGCCCAAAGCGCTCGCTACCTGAAGTTGGTGGCGCCGACGCGCGATTCAAGCGCAATTTCCTCGACCACACGTTCGGCCACAGCTGCAAGGTAAGCGAAAGCTTGTGGTTCGACAACAACCTGACCGCAATAGCTACCATCCGTAACGAGCACTCCCGCGCCAACGCCATTGGCGTGCTCTAAGGAGAGTTTCCCGCTACGTCATCAACCGACTACAGTGAGTTCAGAGTTTGCTCCACTTGCAAAGACGCTCTGGTTGCCGGAAAGGTTCCCGCTATGAGTGTTACACACGGGTATTGCTACCCTCCCAAACCGGATTACCTTCCCGCGTTCAACCAAGTAGAAGAACGCCTGATCGCTCCTCGTCTACAATTCGTGAGCATCAGGCGTTTGAATCACGGCAGCGGCCAGTATGGCGTTAAGGAGCAGTGGTCAACGTTCCGATCGGCGTGCTGAAAATCGTGCAGTGCCTGCCGCGTAACGTCCCTGACGACGCAGCGTTCGACGTACACATCGAGCGCCGGCTCGTTAATACAAGAAGGATCTCGTTAAGAAACGCCACGTACACGCCTCGCTAAAACATCTAGAACGTTCCCCGCTCTACAAATATCCCAAGATCAAAATCGACTGGAGACGCATTTTCGAAGAAGACGATGAAAAATTCAACGATGACGAGATCGAGTCGGCGCCGGAAGTTACGGACATCGAAGATCCTTTCCAGGCTGTCATCGCACTCAACGTCAGGAGTCACACGTTGTTGATTGACGATTGTGCCATTGTGAACAAGAAGGCTACCGACGACGTCTTTGGCGGCGCCTAAGAAGAACGGGGGTTCCGCCAGCGAGATCCGCCGGACGGATTGCCACGGAGTGGGACCGGAGCATGTGCTGTACGTGGCAATGAAAGTGACGCGGCACAATGTTTCTCAGAAGACGATGACGTTCAAAACCAACACCGCCCCCAGTGCATTCACGCGGCAGCAATTCGAGACGGTTGGACGCGAGTTCCTCGACGACGTACTAAACAGAAACCTGGTGTTCATGAAGGGCATATCCAACACGGTTCAATAATGGCATGGCCGTCGCAAAGAACTCTTCGCTATGATTCGCCAGTTGGGTAAGCCCGACGCGTTTCTGACGCTTTCTGCCACAAAATTCTGCAGACGCTGGAGTGGCTGCGCGTGGGGCCAGAAGGTGTGGTGCGAGTCTTGGATCAACTGGACTGCATGCACCGCGTGGAGCTCGTCAACAACGATCTCGTGGCGAGTGCCATATACACGCACCGCATCTTTCATGTCATCTTAAACGTGCTCAAAGGCAAGCGCTGCTCGCTCTTCAAGCCCTACGTCGTCGTCTACTTGTTCAAGTCGGTGGAATTCCAACAGCGTGGCAGCGCCCACATCCACACCATTCTCTAGTTGCACAACGAATCCGCCGAAGAAGAGTTGACTGCCGACATGCCACGGACCTTGGAGGTGGTCGAGAGTCTGCTCACATTGCACACGGATCTGCTGTGGCGTCCGCGAACTCAGATGCACGCCCACACCCACATGTGCTACAAGCGAGGAAGGACCAAGTGCAGGTTCGGCGCCCCGTTCATGCCCAGTAACGAAACCAGGATCGTCGTGCACTTCCCTCCCACCGAAAACGCAGCTGAAAACGCGCGCCGACAACTGCGCAAGCGTTACGAAGACATGCACGACGCGTTGGAAAGGGGAGAGTTCGTTTCCTTGCAAGAGTTCCTGGGCACCTTTAATGACTGCTCCGACAAGGAGTACATGGACATCCTAAAGGTTGGGTTTGCGCGGCCCTGCATGCTGCACCGCCGGCATCCTGCTCAAAAGGATTGAAGGCGTGAACGCCTTCAATCCTTAGATTGCCAAGGGGCTAGACTCCAACATGGACCTCCAGATCATCCTAGACTACTACGCCTGTGTAACCTACGTAATGGACTACGTAAACAAAGCAGACCGTGGCATGTCAAACCTCTGGAACGCCGTCCAGCAGGTACTCGAAGAGAAACCCGACATGGAGTACGCTGCCGTCGTGCACTCCATCGGAGTGGGTCATGCTTAAGTGGGTGGATATGTCAGCGCAAGAGGCGGCCTGGTTCCCGCTCAGACGAGAAGTGTCTGAGCAGGAACCAGGCCTGGTTCCTGCTCAGACGAAAAGAGTGGGGACGTTATCTACATCCCCACCTGCTACCCCGAGGAACATGTGCGAGTCCGCAAGACGAACGAAGAGCTGGCCAAGCTCAGCGCCTCTTCCACCGACGTCTGGAAAACCAACATCGTCTAGAAGTACGAAGCCAAACCGCGCGAGATGGACGACGTGTGTCTTGCGAACTTTGCTAGCAAGTACCGGTGCAGCGTCGACGGCACCTACGTTCTCCGCGACCGCCAGGTAATCATCCGATACCGTCACTACTCTGTCAAGAACACGCCTGACAACTACATGCGTGAAGAGGTTCTTCTCTACGTACCGTTCAGAAGCAACGCCGTGGACGTGCTCGACAACAGCCGGTACTGACAACTCTACGAAGAGCATAATGAGATGATAAACGCTAAACACCCAGAATACAGCCCTGCAGACAACGACGAGATTGTGGCGCCACTGATCGAGCAATATCAACGGGACGAAGAAGAAGTAGCAACAGCCGAAGCCACCGCCGCCGCCACCACCATCATCGATGTCATCATTCACCAAGACGAAGACGCCGACCCACTCCCAAACGAAGACTTTATGCGTTTCGTTAAAGATACCAGTTCTTGTGCTGCCGTGCGCGAGTGTCTAGACGCCATGAACAAGGACGAGTACGTTAAGCTCATGCGCATGACCAACGTCGAGCAGTACGAGTTGCTCCGAGAGATCATCCACAGGCAGACTACTTTTGGAGTACCTTCGTTGCGCGTCTTCTTGACGGGACCTGCCGGGTACGGCAAAACGACCACCTGCACCTGGGGATGGAAGTGTACAACCGATAGAACAATAACGCACCCTACAACGCGTTCGTCATCTATGCGAGCATGGGAAACGCGGCTGTGGCAGTGGGAGGAACCACCGCGCACGCGGCTTTCAAGCTCTCCCGCAGCAAGACGAGGAACCTCGGATGTTTAAGCGGCAGCGAGCTCAATGCGTTCCGCGTGGACTTTCGTCACGTAAAATGTATCATCATCGACGAAGTGAGCATGCTGTGTGCCGACTACCTCGACACCATCGAATGCCGTCTCCGACAAATGCCTCAGAGGCTCGACGAACCCTTTGGGGGGACTAGACGTCATCATGTGCGGCGACTTGCGTCAGTTGCTGCCCGTCAGAGCCAGCGAGGTTTACAAGATGTGCAGCGACGAGGGAGCGGGCTGTTTGGGCCCATCATTAAATGGCAGTACCTGCATTACTTTGCGCTCATCCAGGTAGTCCGGCGAGCAAACGCCTCCTTCTCTGTCCTGCTTACCAAAATCGGAGACGGCAGACTGCTCGTTGAAGATGAGGTCCAACTGCTGGATAGCCGCTTCCTCACCGCCGAAGAAGCCTTGCGTCGCCCACCCTCTGTCATTCGCATCATCTACTCGAACGAACTGGTGAACAAGTTCAACGCGTTGGTTGCTACCCACCCAAGAGGAGAACATGAACAGGCCGTCGTTCGCTTGAGGGCTAAATACATGTACCTGGGGCGCGAGGCGCAAGACGCTCCACAGAAGGCGGCGGCCAACGTTGAACGAATGTCCCACACCGAATTTGCCAACCTGCCCATGGAGGTTCGCATCATCCCGAACAAGCCCTACATGTTCACCAACAACATCGACGTCATCAACGGATTCGTCAACGGGGTGGTGGGAACTCTCAGGTTGTGCAAACGAGGAGTGGCGGTGCGCGAAGAAGACGCGTTCTCGAAACGGCTATGGCTACAATTCGACTTGCCCATGACTGGAAAGCTCGATATTCTCCACTCTCGTCATGCTGTGAGCGAGGCGAAGTGAAACGGCTACGATGGAGTACCGTCCTGGATACCCATCGAACCTCGCACAGTCACGCTCACCATCGACCGCAAGATGGGCGTTGCGTGAAGGCGCCAGCAGTTCCCCCCTCGTACAAGCCAGTGCCATAACGGTACACAATTCGTACTCGTATGCGGCAGAATAGTAAGTACCCCCCTTGAGGGACTTACTCTTCGGTCGTATACGAGTACAACAAGATGCATCCCCAGAAACTCGTGTACGTAGCACTCAGCCGCTGCTCCAACGTCGATAAGCTGTACCTCACCAACTCGAAGGGGGACCATCACTTCCATCACAAGGAGAGCAATGAAGACAGGGCAATGCTCCGCGATTTTCGACATCTCGAACTACACAGGTTTCCGACGTTAACGCAATGGTACCTTCGTGCCCTGCGCCCTTTGCGCCCTACTCAACGATGGCTCCCTCAACGCACACGTAGACGACGTCGAACACGATCGCGTATTGACCGCAGCGGACGTGTACTGCTTCACGAAGACTTGGAATGCTGTAAACATGCACATCAATGGATTCCTTCGACTCGTCGGCACCAAAGAAGCGGAGCGTCCTGCGGGCAGTGTCGGGATCTTCGTCGAGCTACCAGATACGGCGGCTGATCATCGTCTACATCTTACAAGTCAGGGCAGCAACGGAGAATATGCCGCCGCGAAGCTCCCCTCCGGAATCGTCGTGATCACCGTGTACTTGGCACCTAACCTGTCCGCAGGAGACGTCGCCAAGTACATCGAGAAGGTAATGCATCGATACAGAACGGAATATAAACACGACCCCATCGTACTCGTCGGAGACTTTAACGTGGACATCATGAACGGCGACTGGTTGGTTCAACACATGATATCCCGTTACACTCTCCCGATGGATGTAGTACTACTGCAAACGTCCCACCACCATCAGATGGACCTGTATAGACATTACCTTCTCGAACTTTCCATTTCATCCTATAATTGAACATCCCTTGGCCATGTACTTTACGGATAACAAACCTGTCATCTTCAAAGGGAAACGGGCCCCCCAGCTTATCGAGGGACGCCCTTCTTGTAATTCATAAAATCTATGTAAACTTGTGTATATAATGTACATATAGTCTGTAGGCTTACGCCACAGGAGCGAAGGAAAGACACGCCTGAACCATAATCGACGCCAGCAAGGAACGTGAGCCGTGGCTTCACGTGCCGCAGCCAAGCGCCATCTCTATAGCATCCATCCTAGGTTTTTGCTTCACTGGTACATCGGTATGTAGGACCCTTCAAGCACCCATTTTAAAGGGTGTTATGGCATGATAGCACCATTTATAAAGGGTGCAACCATTACGCCCTTTGAAATTTTATGCTGTGCACCCTTTTTTAAGGGTGCTGAACTCTGCACCCTTTCTTAGCACCCTTTTTCGATCACCCAATAGGTGCCAAAGGGTGTTCGTCTGGCGACAAGCTCATTTACACCCTTATGGGTCATAATTTGTTTAGTGTGCACAGAGGTTTGTTAAATCATTGATCATGGATGTTAGTCATCGGGAAGGCGATATACTACGAAGCGTCAACGTGGGTGCATCCAGGTTAAACGGTGCTGTGGCTGCCAAAGAACAATATACATTGTGCAAGCTCTCTTATATCAATGTACAGTAAACATTCAACTGCTTCTGTGAGCATACGTTTTACTTTTGTGTTATACCAATTCATATGACGAATGAATCAAGCATCTTTATTTGCTTTTCTAATCACACGCCTTCTTATTCAAAGTCATCTTCTGGGCGTGCCGAAGCACGTTCGACGGGCCCCCGTCTCCCGTTCAATATGTTTGTCCAGTTCACACCCCAAAAAGCCTCATAGCAGCTGCAGTGCTCAGACTGTATTTGAGTTTTGCGCACCTGAGCTCTTGCGTTCTTTATACAGGTAGGGTTTAATGCATGTAGGGTACAAAAGAACACAAGGAGTCCGACACCTTAGAGCTTTGGGCTTGCAACCGAAAACTCTGTAGTCCTGCCTGGGAAGGGTTTCGAACATTTTTGCACGTGACATTGGCTATGAATACGCACCTGCGTGGATGCTTGGTGCATTTTTTCCTTCTGGATTGTCTGTTTGAAGTTTATTTAATTATTTTTATGGTACATGCAGTTACACTTTTAGGGACCTAAAAAATTGTTAAAGGGTCCCTAACGGCATTAAAATATCAAAAAAATTGGGGGACCCTTAAGCTTCGCCTTTAAGAGTTCGACGCGATAGCGATATCCCGTCCCTAGTGCCTACTTCAATCACTTAGTGCATACTATGTAATGGGTAGTATGTTTTAAACCAGGAGCAATTATGCGCGGCAAATGTGGGAAATGTTTTCGAACTTGCAATGAGCCCACTACGTGGTGTTAAGGGAATACGCGCAGTAAGGTGTGTGCCGTTTGTAATGGGTGGCTGGCTTTAAACTATGAAATCGTTATGATAGTCCCATATTCTGACGCCCGATGGCAATGTACGCTTGTACCACGCAATATTCCTGGGATATTACATGTTATATTGCGACGCCTATATAAAGGACGCTTGCGTTTGCGAAGCATGGAAGTTATTTTCACTGCATTTCCAAGCAGAGGAAGTTATTTTCACCGTATTTCCAACCAGAGGCATGGCTGTGTGGTAGAACACCTGCTTGCCACGCAGACGACCCGGGTTTGATCCTCACTCGGACTCGAAAAATTTTATTATTTATTTTTTTTTGCATCTTTCTCGATTTTTCGGTCACGGACAAGGTGATGATTTTTCGCTCACAGCCAACGACGCCGACGCCGGAATTTCTGCGAAACGAGCCCTTTAACGCTATTGCGTTAAAACTGTGACCGGTAAGAGCATGGGAAGGGAATATTCAGTTAATAAAAACACAAGAAAACATAGATATCAAGACAGATTATGGTTTCATAGATAATGGTCACTGTTACTAAACAATAAAAACATGCCTGATACGATAATTCGATGTAATTAAAGCAACATGAGTTCATTGTGTAATATGTATAAGTGCGAATATGAACATATCTGAACATAATGAATGCAAATGACTATTGCAGTATGAATTGATATCTAAAGTACATCTTTTCAGGTGATAAATGAGCGCCTTGTCCTGTGACCATGGTCGTCTTGTGGTGCAGTCGTGAAAATGATTTTTCTTGTCTATTCTGAGCACTCCAACGATCGCGCGAAAGCAGCGCCTGTGGCGTCAGCTTTCAACACGATATTTTTACACGTGGCTTGAATTTAACCTCTTGGGCTTCCTTAAAAGCAAACCAGTTGTAACCTCATTTCAACGTGGTCTGTACCATGCTTCGCCCATCACTTTGAACATAGTTATGTCATCTTATGATTTAAGGCAGTCACATCAATAAGACACGACGCGTGTGTCATGCCTTTCAGCATTCACGTAATGCCATTCATGACCTCTTATTTTTCACGTATACATGCCGATTCTGGTATGTAATAACGCGTAACCATGACTGCGTACACACAATATAATTCCTGCCATTCACGTCATGACATGTTCGACTTTCGCGTAATGAAAATTGATGGGGTGAGCTCACGTTTGTGCTATACTCGTGTTGTTCAGTGCCCATTCTGGTTGATGGCAATGTAATTAAATGAGCAGGATGACATCCCGAAGGCATCTTGTGATGCATATAATGGCGTACATGACATAATTAGATAGCAATCGATCGTTAATGCTCTCGGTGGATATATATATATATATATATATATATGATTCGAGGGAAAGTTTTGTAGGCCCGGGGCACATATAGTCAAGAAATGAAGCAGCACACTTACGACAATTGAATATTATTACCGGTTCACGTTTCGGCCGTGCGATGGCCGCAAGGTTAACCAGTAAAACATGTGCAATTTTCATGAGTGAGCTCCATCAGAATATATATATATATATATATATATATATATATTATCCACTATGTCATCAGTTATTGTTCATGTGCGTTATGCGGTCATGTCCTGCTGTGAAAGTCGGTATACACCTAACGAAACGGCAACGAGAACGCCTGAATGGGTTGCCGGCTAGATATGGCCACAATGCCTTTCATCACCAAGAAATTCGTCTCATTTACATGAATCCTACGGTGACCCACAGAGAAGCGGCGTGCAGTGATTTGGTGTGAGCGGTGATAGTATGGCGTACACCTGTAAACGAAAACGGCATTCCGTGTTCATTAGTCCACCTCCGTGGCGCAGTGGTTAAGGTACTCGTCTCCTGACCCGTAGGTCACGGGTTCCGTCTGCGCTGCGGCGGTCACATTTTCATGGAGGGAAAATGCTAGAGGCCCATGTACCGAGCGATCTCACTGCGCGTTAAAAAACGCCAGGTAGTCGAACTTTCCGGAGGCCTCCATTACGGCGTCCCTCATAATCATGGCGTAGTGAGGAAGGGGAAGAAAACGAGTTTCGGCGGTTGTTGCTGTGCGCGCAATGTACCTGCGCGTTCTTGTAGGCGAAGCGCACAACGCCCGAGGGGGTCCTCACGAATCCTTTAACAAGGACAGCCTGCAAAGGGCGTTATAGTCCGTAACTACGTCGAAAGGACGGCCATAGAAGTATGGAACAAATTTGATGAGAACCCAGATGATGGCTAAACACTACTTTTTTGGTCACGGAGTAGTTTATTTCTCCCTTCGTCTATGTGCGACTGGCATACGCCACAACGTACTCGTCGTAGCCGTCTTTCTGTAGCGCTTGGATCGCACCAAGTCCGATGCCGCTGGTGTTCGTATGTATCTCCGTAGGTGCCGTGGAGTCGTAATGATGATGGATCAGAGGTGAAGTTAGTCGGTGACGTAGTTACGGACCACCGCACCCTTTGCTGGCTGTCCTCGTTAAAAACTTCCGTCAGGACACCTCGGGCGTTGGGCGCTTCGCTTCCTGACTACAATATCATGCTTTTGGGACACAAAACATAAGAAATATTATCATATTATCAATGAGCCTAGCAACACATGACGAATAGGCGAGTAGTTTGCAGCCATATGGTGTCTGAAGAGTTGTGCGCTACATTTGCACATAATCGGGATTCCCCTGATCTCCACAAGGATCCGTGTTGGTTGTACAAGTACTATAGAGGGCTCGTATTCTACCATCACCGAATAGGTAAGAATTGGGGAAGCCTTAACCTTCGCCTTCAAGAGCTGAACGCGATAGCGATATCCCGTCCCTTGTACGTACTTCAATCACTTAGTGCATACCATGTAATGGGTAGCATGCTTTAAACCACGAGCAATTATGCGCGTGAAATGTTTTCGAACTTGCTATGGGCCCACTACGGGGTCTTAAGGGAATACGCGCAGTAACGTGTGTGCCTTTTGTAATGAGTGGCTGGCTTTAAACCACGATTTCGCTATGATATTCACATGTTCTGACGCGCGATGGCAATCTACGCTGGTACCACGCAATATTACTGCGATATTGCATATTGTATTGTGACACCTGTATACAGGACGCGTGTGTTTGTGAAGCATGAAAGTTATTTTCACTGCATTTCCAATTGAGCAGAAGAAGTTATTTTCACTGTATTTCCAAGCAGACGCGTGGCTGTGTGGTAGAACACCTGCTTGCCACGTAGAATGCGTGGGTTCGATCCTCATTTGGACCCGGAAATTTTTTATTATTTATTTTATTTGCATCTTTCTCGATTTTTCGGTCACGGACAAGATGATAATTTTTCGCTCACAACCAACGATGCCGCCACCGACACCGACGCCGGAATTTCGCGAAACGAGGTCTTTAGCGCTATCGCGTTAAAAGTGTTTTGCACTCGTTTTCTACTACCGGTACCTCGCATTAATGTGGCTAGGACATATTCACATTGTTCGAGCGTGGCGGTTAAGACACGGTTTCTGAGCGTGGGGCCCTAGGCTTGAAACACAACGTAGGGAAGACAATTTATTTAGATTTATTTTATTTCCTCATAACAATATTTCTTACGCTGCAGAGGTGCGGACATGTTTTCTCATTCGGTCGCAATGTGAAAGATCACGCATTTATTTGTCAGCCAAAAATGAAAAGCCTTGCCATTCTGCTGGGTTGTTCAGCAGGCTTGGTAAGTACCTTATAATCCACAGTTATTCGCCTTTTATGAGTGGGGGCACACTTAGAATCTACCCACATCCGTCAAACTTCAAAATAAGCACTGATTGGCTATAAATAGGTTCTTGCAGTTTTTTTTTTTCTGTTATATGGTGTTGAGGAGATGTTGGCGAGTTTGTATAGCACGTCTTGACGAAATTGTTGGTATTTACAACTAAGAGTAGTCACCAGCATATTTGCTCTCCACCGACCGTGTGCAGTGGAAGACGCCACGTGTTCTAGACACCTGCTCAACGAAATAAATTCGTAGATTGATTTACGTGTTCATGAGACGGGAAAGGTCATCATCCTCTTTTTACGCTGCGATTAACGCTGCTAGCTCTTGGTGTTACTCCTGTACGGTTTTACGAAACGCGTAGTGAGCTCTAGGAATTGGTCTCCTAAACAATTGAGCTGCTAGTTCCTTTTCCCGTTCACTGGTAGCAATCGAAGGGCGTCGGTAGCCACATTTTGTAGAAGTCTCACAGCTACGAACGCTTAATAGTAAAAGAAACACATATGTAATGTCGATTTCGAATGGAGCCTGTCATTAATAAAGATGGTCTTCAACACACTAACGCCACGTTTCAAGCACAGTCGTCAGGTGACGTTCGCAAACCCTGCCGTGCTATGCGTTCTGGTAAAACTACGTCGATTGTCGTTCTCATTTACAAACGCTGTTTAACGAGTGAATTCTTCAGGAATGTTAGTCTTCATGAGAAATAACCTGTCACATTTGCAAAACTTTATTCCGCAAGATTTTTCCTCAGTGGCTTAATAAAGTAGCTGACTGAGCTATTTGGTTATTCATACTGCCCTATCGGAAAAACCAGTGCCACTGTCCCAGCGCCATACCTGATTATGGGACCAGTGTGGCGCTGGATACTGGGACACTGGTACGCTGCACGGGGCATACTGGACGCTGGCGCGCTGCACACTGGGACACGCGTTATGTGCCAAAATCGGGCTTTTAAATTGTTTTTAAAAATTTTGGTTATGCCCACATCGTAGTTAAGGCTGAAACACGAGCACTGGGACAAAAAAAAAAGAAAAAAAAATTAGAAAAAAAAAACGTGCGCGCAGGATTCGAACCTGCTACCTTGACGATCTACTCATTCTGAGCATGACACGCTACCCACTACGCCACACTCGAAAGACGAGCTTCTGGTTATTTTTTCTTCATGTTATAGGTAATTCCGGTATCCAATAGCTATGTTTTCTCGCTTAGAAACTCAGATTTTCGTCTCTTCGTGCTCGCGCCAACCTGACAGGCGATTGTTTGTTTGTTTGTTATGGGCTGCCTTCGATCAGAACGTCTACCTGGCACGTTTTGCACCAAAACTTACGAGCGTAATCGCAGATGTGTTGCGGCAGTCGCACTGTCTCGCTAAGCGGTTAGTCATACCTACGTACCAAACATCGTGCATCTGAACTGCTCACTGAACACTGTACTTTTCGTCACCCGTTTGAACATATTTTCTGTACCCTTGTTTACGTTCTGCGTACTAGATCTGCAGTAGTTCACTCTAGTCGAAACGAGCATTAGGCTTAGGGCTGCACTTCGTGAGCCATGGTCGCTGTGAAGATCGTGGATATATATTCCATTACAAAGAGTGTAATAACCGCTAAAATGTAGTTTCGATCATAACTGACCCTAGCGAGGTCATATTTGCACCTTCGATTACACAAATCAGAAGCTAAAAACGCCGCGGGATTGGGTGTTGCAGCGGCTAACTGCTGCCGGTGACGTGCATGCGGCTTTCTGCGGTATACGAGCGGGAACGACTGACAGCTAGAGTAGGTTGATCTTGATTATCAGACTAATAATACTGCCATATTGTGTTGCGAATGATGAGTTCTTTCGATGCGGTTTATAAACTACATTGACGACACTCGAGCACACTTCAAGGAAATCGCACGCGTGCTAGCGCGCTCGACAGGTGATTGCTTTAGCCGACACGCACATCCGTCGCCTAACTGAAACTATATGTGTAGCACACAGGACAGAACAATTTGAAAATATTCGGTAAATTTTACGCTCGACATCTCGCGATCCAATATAAAGTCTTATAGAAAGTCCATCCAGCGCGGCCAGTTTCTTCCAATGTGCCGCCGGTGTTCCCAGTGTGCGGGCAGACACTGTACAGCGTGACCAGTGCCTCCCAGCGCGCTGTAAGAAACTGGGCGACGCTGCACAGTGTGTCCCAGTGCCTCCCAGCGCGCTGTAAGACACTGGGCCACGCTGTACAGTGTGCCCCAGTGTCTCCCAGCGCGCTGTAGTACACTGGGACACACTGTACAGCGTTTCCAGTGTCACCCAGCGCGCTGAAACGCACTGGGAGACACTGGAAACGCTGTTTTTTTCGATAGGGTGAAGTTAAAAAAATACACAAAACACTCAGCCACGGAGGAAAAAAAACACAGGAAAAGCGCTTTCCTGTGTCTTTGCAACACATCTCTTGTCCTCTGTGTTTGCTTTCGGTGGCAGTGTTTTTTTCTCTTTGTTTTTCTTCTTTTTGCCGCTGTTTAACTCAGTATCACTTTATGAGTTAGCACGTTGTTCAGAAATACTTGCTTCATTTGCTCAGAGGTTACCTGCGGAAACAACATATGTGATCATAGCTGAAATGATTGAACATAACAGAGCTGTTTGAACAGTTCACGTAATCCTTTCCTTCAGAGCCATTGCTGCAGGCAGACTGTGCTTCGTAACCAAGCAACGAAGAAACTTACGATATGGAACCCAGATTAGGTGTCTTCGCGAGTAGACGCTCGCTTGAATGCACGACGGAGGTGTCTGCATTGCGTCGCGTATGTCGCTCCCCCACGGAGCCTCCGGCTGCGGCTTGCGGTATCGAAGTTCTCCAACCGGCGGCTTGGCGTACCTTATGCCAGTGAAGGCGTAAACGTGTCTGCCTTCCGGTGCGGTACGTTTCACACCCCGCAGTTTGCCGACGGGTGCCCATACGACTGTACACTCTTCGGCACCATTGACCGCCACGTACGTGAGCGGCAAGAAAAAATACAGATTCATAAAAAACGCTGTAAATTTTAGGTGACTCTCTTGTAAAATCATAACAGTTGGGTCCCTACGGAAATCTTTCAAATATGTTCGATCCGTAATTGTTTTACGCTGCAAGGAAAGACCTGTACGGATTCAGGCAATGCAAGATCAAACAAACATACTGCTGTACAGCCAGTGAACTGGAAACATATTACCCTTCGTTGATATATATAGTGCCTCATTTTGGTCAAATGAAATGGCATCTGTTAGTGAAACGCGCAAGGTTTCGCCGAGGCCATGACGAACTGCGTTGCGTGAATCTTGCTACAGCTGCACAGCGGGCATTCGCACATACCTAACTCTTTGCTAAGCTAAGCGCACCAATTTTTATTATGTTTTCGAAGCTCCAAATTTAACAAAAGCGAGCATTCGAGCATATTCTGCGTAGCACTTTTTCATCATGCCAGGAACAGTCTCTGAGAGGACGTCGTCATCGGGCATACGTTCGTAAAAAAATTAACCAGCTGCGCGTAGCACACATTGATGAAACAGCGAACCTGTTGGCTTATAAAGAAGCCTTGACTTCGCCAGTTTTTTTAGCTAGCTGGATGAACTGGTATTAGAATCAAGTGGAGTCGAATGAAGTGGCTTAAGTGAAGTGGAATGAAGTGGTTGCATCAAGTGGGAGGAGTGGTGGGAGTAGTACTGGGCGTAGTGGTGAGTGGTGGCAGTCGTGCTTAGTGTCAGCGATCCATTTCCGTTCTACGACGGCCCCCCTGACATGACAGCCTCGAATAAGAACAGGTTCACTGTTAAAATAAAAGCTTAATGGTCTTAAAGGTTTCATTCCAAATGCCAATGATTTTTGCCACTTTTCGGGAACAAAGCCCTAGTTACGGTGTATCTGCCTGTGTCTAGACTCAAAGATCTCTGGATGGAAGCACTGCTAAAACGACTGAGCAGAGTTCCTGGCTTCAGCAAGTGTTGCTGGAAAGACGACATGCACACACGGATATGTAAATGATTTCAAAATGCGCTGGGGCCTGATGCCTCGTCATGGATGCATCGTTATTTAACAAGATAGCGCTAAAAAGCTCATGTTGCTGAAATTCCTCCGGTCATAGCACCTTATGTGGCGGTGCCCCCCACTTACGCGACAATAGAAGACGACACCACATCACCGAGGCAGACTTTTACCAATGTATCTCTAGCACTGCCTCGGTCGACCAACTCAGGGCCGTCCAGGGGGCCTGTGAAGCGGTCGGAAGCCTCTGGCTCCTGCCCCCGTCGCAGGCGAGGCCCTCGGTGGGCTCCTAGGAGCTCCTCCCCAGGACTTTAATAAAGTTCGTCTGACTGACTGACTGATAGGAATTGCGCAAAACGAGGAGTCACTTAACGCATGTAATAAATAATACGTGGAAGAAGCGTACTGCTTCGCACGTCGTAACACCATGCGAATGACGCATCGAATGAGTGGTATAAAGGGCATTACAAAGGACATTACAAAGAGCTCAGACGTAAATAATCAAAATCATGAGCAGCAGAGTCAACAAAGTGTGGAGCTGCATAGGTTCGTGTATTGCCTTTCGCACGCGCAGGGGGGTTCTTCGCAAGTTGACCGATGAGTTATGGCGTATATTGGGTGCTACGCAAGTGTACTTGCAGCAGGCCTGCATTTTAGGAGCATTTTGAAGCCACCAATGTTAAGCGCGTAGACGCTCCTTTCCACGCGGCGTGGTCGAGGCGTGCACCGATAAGCGAAGCCTCGCTAGTGAATGAAAAAGCGACAGGAACGCTGCCGGACTGCGCAACCACGTTGTCTTAGTACTACGATGAAAACAGGAGAGTTAGCAAAGCAGAACAGTTCACACAAACACAGTGTGCGCACATACTCGTAAGACTGCCTCGGCGCCGCTGCGACAAAAAAAAAGACAAGCAAAGACGCCACCAACGCCGTTACCGCAGCCCTGGCGTTAACTGGGTCGTCCCTAGATATTCGGCCGCGAACGAATGTGAATAGGCCACAATAGACTACCCTCCTATGTTTGTCTCGAGACACGGTGTCGTGAAAACGAAGGGTGTGGAAAACCATCCGCCCATTAACGCTTCCCAAAAGTAGGGAAGCTCATCAAAGCGAACTGCGGGTACAATACAAAAAAAGACTGAATTACTTCGGCACGCTGCAAAGCGCAAGTGCAAGCTGGCATCACACAATACCCAGTTCGATGCAACCCATCCGAGGTCCGTTGTTCGAGCGCCTAATGCGCTAGATTTCGGTATACTAAATAATGTCGAAGCAATTCATATGCGATCCATTTGATTAGCGATGTATCTTCCGAAGAGTGTTACAAAGCTCGCTTTATCAGGTACGAATGGCCCCGGCGATTTTCGTCTTTTCATTTGCATTCTTCCTTCAACTCTCTCTTTCTTTGCGGTGAACTGTTTTATTACGCATCCTCGAATGTTCTGTTCAGGGTTGCCAGGTCTGGCTCCTTTTGCGCCAGTTTGGCTGCTTTTTAGGCCGGTGGCGGTAGTAAAAAAATGTCTTGGCTATTTGGCTTCCTTTGGCTAGTTTCTTCTTGTCTGAATTCGAACCGAGTTAGCAATACCTTGTGATGTCACAGCCGCTGGTGTTCGACTATGCTGCTACACACATGATGACAAAGGATTGCTTCCAGCTCCCTAAATTGATTTGGGTGCTCGACTCGGGGAAAAACTGTTGCATGGCGCCTCATTTAGCAGACCACCGATTTTTTGGACGCAAATTTAAACTCTAATTTGAAGTGAAGTAGATCACCGAAAGCGTTCAGCATCCAGCACACTGTGCATTCATCGACATCAGAAACCGGGTGTGCGAGGAAGTGCTTGTGTCATTTCTTAGAATGATGTGCGAACTGAGGCTAGAGAATATTAACAGCTTGGACATCTTCATTACGCGAGAAACGATTACGAAAGTGAATGAAATGTATGCTTGAATAACAACAACCGGGAGTCTAAGCCCAATGATGGAGTATTCATTTTAACAGCCAGGTTCTTTAAAGAATTGTTCCTTCTTCACGCCGTACCAAAAAAAAACTATCATGAACGGGCATGCGTCACAGGTATTGGGTAAATCGCATTACCCGCCACATTCACTAAAAAAAAAGGAAGAACCCAACAACTCGCCCCACAAATGCCTGCGAAGCGACAGGGATGACCCGTTGCCGCCAGAAGTGTGACGTGGTCTTCCGTACCACTTGCTCGCGTAATCTCGCTATAGCGAAGTTTAAGCGAAGTTCGAGCAATAGTTACACACCGCTAAAGCCAAGTCCAAACCAAGATGAAGCAAAAAGTCCGACATCGCTATAGCGAAGTTGAAGGAAAAGTTCAACATCGCTACTGCCAACTTCAAACAAAAGTTCAAGAAAAAACTTGGAGGACACTTGAGGTTCGTGATCAAAAGTAGAACGCGATAGCGTAAGCGGGGCCCGATGCGCCTTGCATTCTCAAACTAGGCTAGCTTCGGTTTGCGGCGCATGCCTCAGCGGTCCCGCAAGAAAACGAACGACTGTGCGCGTAGTATTGGCCGTTTCAAATATTCCTAAAATGGCTGCTGCAAGTACATGTTTTTAGTGCCCATTGCGCCATAATTTTTTTTTTTTTTTGCGAATCAGCGAAGGGGCCCACTGCGCATCCGTAAGGCAAGAGGCGAACCTGGGCAGCTGCTCCCTTTGTTGATGGTTTTCCGGCTGATGATGATTAAACGTGTCTGTGCGATATGTAATGGGTGGCCTGTTGGCCTGTAAAGCACCCACTCGACGCAATTCACACGTTTTGACGCTCGGCGCGATTCTACGCTTCTGCCGCGCAATCTTGCGTGCGTCAAGGAGACTACGCCCGTTAGGGTACGTACTCACTAGCGGAAAAAACGCGAGCGACACGCCGCGTGCGGCAAGCGAGCTCGTGGCAGGCGCGTGCGTTTGTGTTTCCATTCCCGTTTTACGCTACAAAGCAGTTATACTTGGAGTCTCGAGTTGTATAAGACTTCAAGAATTGCTGCCGCGCCACGCAAAACGCGAATGGAAACGGGAACGCACGCGCCTGCCGCGAGCGCGCTTGCCGCACGCGGCGTGTCGCGCGCGTTTCTGCCGCTAGTGAGTACCTAGCCTTACATGACATTCATATAGGGATTTTTTTGTTTTCCGAAGCGTTTTCTAGCAATACCGTGGCTCTAGGGCACGACACCTGCTTGCCACAGAGGTGGCCTGGGCTCGATTTTCACTAAAACGGAATTTTTTATTGTTTATTTTATTTCCTTGCACTACATGACATTGACATAGTCTTTTTTATTTTTTTTCCCGAAGCGTATGGGAGCAGTACAGTGGCTTTGTGGTAAAACACCTGCTTGCCACGCAGGCGACCTTGGTTCGATTCTCACTCAAAACGATGGTTTTTTTTTTTATGATTTTTCTATTTCGTTGCACTACATGTCATTCACATAATGTTTTTTTTTTTTTTCGAAGCATTCGCTAGCAGTACCGAGGGTTTGTTAATGCTTGTCGGTGGGCTAGTTGGTTTGGTAGCATTGTAACGAAAAAAAAAAAAAAACACCGTATGAACACAGGAACGAAACCGGCCCACACACGAGCGCTGACACATAAGTGATTTTTTATTTGCCGCAGTGCGTGAGATATATAGCATACGCACAACAATAAAAATGCTTTCATCGATATCTAGCACTTGTCGTCCACTCATAACAATCGCTGCTCATCTAAATATACAAATATAGAAATCGCTTTTTCTTTCTCGGTCAGTGCTAGTGACGCCTTGCTTACACATGCGCCTTCCTGTTTTTCTATGAGTGTAGCTTCGATGATTAATCTTATCATCTTGTCTGACGAGCGGCTACGCACTGTCGTAGCTTCAAAACGTGGAACGCTACCACAGACTCGGCAATGCAACCCTAAGTGACCGGGAACAGCTGTGTTCACGTTATAATAGTGCTTCATGAGTCTTTCGTTCAAGCCCCTGCCTGTCTGCCCGATATACGCTTGACGGCATGACAAGGGTATAGAATAGACTACATTGCGCGTGCATTGTACAAAACGTCTGCGGTGCTGCGTGGAGCAAGTGGTCGCTGGCCCGTATTTTTTCTTGATTTATGCGTCCACATAGACCCTGAAGGCACTCAGGGGCAGAAAACACAACCTGCACTGCGGCAAATAAAAAAATCAGTTGTGAGTCAGCGCTCGTGTGTGTGTGGCCCTTTCGTCCCTGTATTCTTGTTCTGTTTTTTTGTCGTTACAATGCTACCGAGGCTTTGTGGTGGAACATCTGCTTGTAAAGCAGACAGCCTGGGTTCGATTATTACTCGAACCGAAGCTTCTTATTATTTATTTGATGCGCATATTTCTTGAGTTTTTGGTCACGCACAAGAAGAGGAGTTTTCGCTCACAACCAACGACGCCGGCACCGACACCGAAACTTCTGCGAAACGAACCCTTTAACGTTATCGCGTTAAAAGTTCTGCCTAGGTACAGCAACAAATAAGCATAAGAACGATCACCTTAGCTGTGTGTCGACCACTGCGCAGCTTAGTGGAATTCTTTGAGCGATGTTCTTTCCGTGTCGCTGCTACTTCTAGCCACTTTAGGAAAACCTGCGCAAGATGCCCGAAAAGACTGTCATTTTGGCAATAGCCTAATAATTTCTTTCAAATAATTGCTCGACAAGAATTTATATTTTAAAATCAGAAATTACGATAATGAATTGGTTTTGCTGCACCGATTTGTATTTCCGCCAAAGGCTCTTGAATTAAGTCGTTTGACAAATAACGTCGCATTTGTTTTCACGCACGTGGTCCTACTTTTCACTACTTTTTCTGCCTTTTGGATAAAGTTGGCTACTTTCTAGCTAGGTTTTCTAAATGTCTGGCTTTTTTGTCGCTTCTACCTGGCAGCCTTGGCTCTGTTGAATGTTGTCTTCCGTTTGTATACACTCCAAATGGGCTTACGTGCTTACAACCGAAGGAGGCAACGCAAACCTGGAGGTGGTGACGACCAACATTTTGAGATTTACTTGCATGACGCACGTGTTGGCACTTGCTAGATAAAACAGGAAAGCTGAGCCTTCAAAACGTACGTGCGCGATGCTGTGAAGCGACGGCCAGTTCAAATTATGGAAAGTTGCAGTGTGCGTGATGTTTATCGCGCGTGTGTCAAGTCTGCCTCGAGCTGCTCATTCCGCGTTACATGGCACGCATCATGGTCACAGACGCTCTGCTGCTCTTCATAGTCACGGTTACTGTGCTTCTGCTTCAAGGCTACACAAAACAATAACAGAAGAGCAACATTATCACACCGCCTCATGCCACCACATTATGGCACATTCTCAGGCCGTAATGTTCCGTGCGAAATGCAAGTTATTCGAAACGTCTCACGAACTAATACTTAATAACGTCGAAATTAAACTTTCTCAAACAGTTAAAACTCTCGGTGTCCATTTTCAGGAACATATGGCATGGAATTACCATACCGAACACATCAGTCACAAACTCTGTAAAGTTTTAAGCGTGCTTCGTCGATGCCAGAATATACTAGCTATTAAGTAAAAAAATATCAGTGTGCAATGTTATTTTTCTTCACATTTACATTATTGTCATCTGGTCGGGTCTACAGGCTATAAAGCATCATTAAATAACCCGGTCGTGCTAAAAAAAATGCCTTGCGATGCATTGAAGGTGTATCCTATAAAGGTATGAACACACTGGCGGCGCGGCGCTCTCCCGCGCGCCGCTCGCCGCTCGCGAGAACCCGCTTTTTCTCTCTTTCTCCCGCGGAGCGTCAGGGCATTTCTGCCGCCGACCAAATCGCTCCGTGCACTATTTTTGCCGCTGCCGCCGCTTGCCGCGCAACCAACCCACCAATGAGCGCCTGCTTTTCCTCCTCACCCGGGCGTCGTCTGCTCCCCTACACTACCTCTCTCCGTCTGTCGCGGAGGGGCCGCGAGCCGATGGGGGCGCGCGCCGCGTACTTCGACATGTCCAGTCCTGTCTCGCTACCCACGCGGCGCCGCCAATGTGGACAGCGTGCCGCTGCTTGCCGAGCAGAGGCGCCGAACGGCGGCACGCCGCCGCGGCACGCTTTGCGCCAGTGTGCACGTACTCTAACGCACGCACTGCTTCAATATTTGCAAAATATATAATTTCAAGAATTACCAGTTATTATGAAAACCAGCTTCTCGCAGCCTTTAAATCAGAAATACGAAGAGGAAGTATCCTTTTACGCACTTTGGCCGCCTTGCAACCAAGTCCTGCCAGTCGCGTTACTCGGTATACGGAGACTTGGCATGTACCATGTCCCCGCACTAACTATGGCTTCGAAACACTACGTTACCGTCTTCCGAGTGCGATGGACAAATAGAAATTAAGGATTGATAATCTGCGTATTTCTTCTAAAACTGACGTGTTAAATTGGATGTGCTGAATGTTGGGCGATTTCTGTAATAGTTACTTAGTTTCCTTCGTTCATAGATTGCTTTGTTTGAATATTTTTGTATGTATTCCGGAGTTGTTATTTTACTATTTGCTGTCACGGGCCACATGCGCGTGCTCATTGTATTGTCGCTTCCCGCTGCCTGTAAATCTTTAATTTTTGTAATTTTTGTAATTTTTATTTTGCTTTTTTTCTGGGTTAATGGGCCAGTCAAGCTGTGAAAAGCAGCTTTTTTCTCTTCGCACCAAACCATGCATACAGCGTATTTTCATGTACTGTTCACGTGGTTGAATAGAATCAAACTCAAACCGGCTGTGGACAATGCGAGTAATTCGCTCACTGAGCAGGTTCAACGGCCCCCCACTCAAGCCTCTCGCCTTCCTGCTTCATACGGAAGCTATGTAAATCAGTAAAACTGAACGTTGTTGTGCAATTTTTTACCTCCATGCAATTCACAACATAACAGATAGCCTTGATTGCGGCGTTCTTCAACACGAAAGCGCTTTATGCGAAGTCGTCAGTGACGTATTTCTGTCACGGATATGAATGACATTGATAAAATCGACACTCACAGATGAGATCAAAAACTTTACGAAAAAAGTTCCACTACCAGGAATCAAAGCTAGAACCCCCCGAACTGCGGCGATAAGCGGCCGGTCTGCTGCCGGCTCAACTAGCGAGGCAAATGCAGGACACGGCCCAAATGCGCCTTATATGTCACACATTCTTTCTAGCATGGCGTTTTCCGTTGAAGGGGCTTAGCGGGGTGGTGGCGTGGCGTCGTCTGTGAGCAGGGAAGGGAAGTAGAGCGGCATGACACTTAGTAACGCCGATAGGAAACGATTTGGCCTAGACGCTATTAAAGCATGGCCTCCGAGATTCGCAATATCGGAGGCCATGGTTAGAACGTCTCAATACGAGCGAAAAACACAGGCTGCGCTAGCATCGGACAGTCACCTTAGATGCAGTTACGTTCTTCGCTTTTCGCTTCGTGTTAATACCGGGAACTATAATGTTAGCTTGTGACCACTCATTGTCGGAGTAGCACAGCTTTCGCATGCACCAACGTTACTTCTCCGCTGCCGAATGCTTCGAGTGCTATAGCACCGACAAATGAAACTGCTGAAGTAAGTGCTTGAGAAAGGCAACGATGTCGATGGGCGAATGCGGCGCTTTGGTGGAGCGAGACAGAGGCCAGCGGGACTCAAGCTACGAACCTCCGCCTCCTGTGTAGCTGAAGCGCAGGGTGGTAGTGTATGCATGTGCACCGGTGTAGGTTACCCTGGAGCGCACACCCGTGCCGTTTCTTCCCTCGACGCTGCTTTAAGAAGTGCATATTGAGTACCAGTGTTTAATATGTACTTGTTGATGTCATTGTTGCGCGGGATTCGCGGTACGATGGGTCCAGGTATATCTTAAGAATTTCAGCTACCACAACGGGTAAATCATGATCATGGGCGTTGGTCGTCGGGATGGAGATGTGCCACTGGGGTCAACGTGGGTGCATCCACGTTATGCGGTGCTATAGCTGCCAACCACCAATAGACATTGTACAAACTCTCATATGTCACTACAAAATAAGCACTACGTCTGTGAGACACGTTGCGCTTTCGTGTTATACAGATTCCTATGACGGAGGGATTAGCCAAGTTTTGTTTTAAATGCGAAGCATTTCTTAGCGAACGTCGGCGACCTTGGGCGTATCTATCTATCTATCTATCTATCTATCTATCTATCTATCTATCTATCTATCTATCTATCTATCTATCTATCTATCTATCTATCTATCTATCTATCTATCTATCTATCTAGCCGCCTATTACTTTTTGCTCTCCAGACCGCATCGTTAATTAGATTTATATCAAAATTGGTATGGCATAACATGACTGTGACGAACATGACTCACTGGTCATATCATGAAAATCGTGAATAACTTGTCATGAACGCCATGATTTGCACGCCATAGCCGTGGTGCTCCTGCAGCCGTTTCCTTAACTTCATATATCCAAAAATTGGTATGATGAGACATTTCTGCATGACCAACATAAATGACAGGTGATAATACAAAAATCATGACATGCATGCCATTTACAACATGATTTACATGCCACGTTCATGGTGCGCTGACCGCCGCTTCACTAGCTTGATATGCACCAAATTTGGGATTGCGTGACGTGACTGTATGACGAACATAAATGACAAGTGGTAATATGGAAATCATGACATGTCATGTAAGACATGACTTGCAGGCTACGCTCATGGCACGCTCGCGGCCGTTTCGCTAGCTTGATATGCACCAAATTTGGTATCGGGTGACTTGACTGCATGACGAACCTTAGTGGGAGGTGGTAACATGAAACTAATGACATGGATGTCATTTACAACGCCATTTACATGACAACCTCATGGTGCGCTTGCGTCCAGTTGGCTAGATTGATATACATCAGAATTGGTATTAGGTGACGTGACTGTATGACGAAGATAAATGACAGGTCCTAACATGTAAATCATGGCAAGCATGTTATGTACAGCCTGATTTGCTTCTTGCTGGCTACTTTACATTGAATCATATTCCCACAATGTGTGGGATCTGCGATTTCTTTTTCGTAGCGCGGGGAGCTGTCACGTTTGCTTTCGTTGTTGTAATGGTTCTGGCGAGAGATCCAGCAAGCAACTCATGGTTATTCATGGCGTTAAAATTTCAGCAGCACTTCATGGCGGTTCGGTGGCCCGTCCGATTAGCGGAAAAAATTCAGGGCTCTATTTCTGTGTGTTAAAGGCCCATGACACATGTAATATTTCAAACAGTTGTTTCACATTCGCTATTTGCGCCTGTTACCACAGCAATATTTGTGAGGGAGCCAGACTTTGCACTACTCAATTCCTTTTTTTTTTCTCCCACACGTGGTGCTACGCGCCTTGCGAAACTACGGAGTCTGACGTCTACGAACGTTTGCGGGGATGTGCTCGATGTGCAGAATTATGGACGTACAAAGTGTCTCTTAATGCCCGTACTTCAAGTGTAATAGTCATCTTCGCCGAAAAAGATACTGTGGGAACACATGAATACCCGATATGTGCGGCCAAGCACGCCCATTAACATTAACAATGTGAGTTATATTGATTAGCGGATTTAGTACCTTTCTCATATTTTCCACCCGGTGGGTATAAGACCGACGTTTTGCCCTGCTTACGTGGCGCTGGTATTTCTCCATTAGTTGCCACTGTGCTAAAGTTGCACCATGAAAATACGCGAGTGTACGGTAGAAGGGATAGACAAGGCGCATGGACAGCCAGATGGTAACAAGGAACGTGTGGTGGCTCCCATACTTCGATGAGGGTAGCAATTTGGGCTTGTTGGTATTAACGCGATAGCGTTAAAGAGCTCTATTCGCAGAAATTCCGGCATCGGCGTCGGCGTCGGCTTCGTTGGTTGTGAGCCAAAAATCATCATCTTGTCCGTGACCGAAAAATCGAGAAAGATTAAATGAAATAAAAAATAAAAACATCCGGGTCCGAATGGGGATCGAACCCAGGCCGCCTGCGTGGCAATCAGGCGTTCTACCACACAGCCACGCTTTTTTTTTCGTTCATGGTATTTCATGGGATTACATATAAAATTACTTCCTCTGCTTGGAATTGCAGTGAAAATAACTTTAATGCATTACAAACACACGTGTCCTGTATACAGGCGTCACAATACAACATGTAATATCGCAGTAATATTGCGTGGTACAAGCGTACATTGCCACCGGGCGTCAGAAGATGTGAATATCATAACGACATTGTGGTTCAAAGCCGTGCACCCATTACAAAAAGCACACACGTTACTACGCGTATTCCCTTAAGACCACGTAGTGGGCGCATAGCAAGTTCGAAAACATTTCCCGCATTCCCCGCGCATAATTGCTTGTGGTTTCAAGCATGCTACCCATTACATAGTATGCACTAAGTGATTGAAGTACGCACTAGGGACCGGATATCGCTATCGCGTTCTACTCTTAAAGGCGGAGCTTAAGGGTCCCCCCAATTTTTGTTGCATGATAATGGATACTTCGTATTTTCATTTGCACATGGTCTGCTACTGCTTTCCATTAGGTGTGAGACAAGAGTACGGACCCGGAAATAAATAAAAGCGGCAGAACAACTTCATCTGAAGCACTGCAGACCAGCCTTTCGTACTTCAGTGCAGTAGAACAAGCGTTATTCAAAAGATCCCAGGGGCACTAAGAATATGCAGCTCCTGTTATGCGCGGTAGGGGACATCCTCAGCCCACGATTTCATTGGGCCATTACCACCAGGGCTGGGCAGAGATACTTGGAAAAGTATTCCTAAATACAGATATTAAAATACATAGGTTGGAAGGCTAAAATACAGATACTGAAATACATTTCCAGTTGACGTAACGGGATATCTCGGAGATACTTTTGCAAAAAGTCCCAAAAAGTATTCCGGAATACAGATACAGCAAATGAGATACAGGAATACCTTTTTTTTTTTCGGGGATCCTGATATTCCGCAAATACAGTAATTAGTGCAGCATAATGTTCTAAACAAAGTTGCGGAGCATTGAACCTCACAGTTTTTTATTACCGTACGCTTAGCGTAATTAAGACTTAACAGAGGGGCGGACTTACAAAGTACATTACGGGTAATAATTACATATTTGCAGGTATCCATTGCAATTAAAAAAATGGCATGCCGCCTAATTTAATGGCTTGCCACGAACTAATGGCATTCACCTAAAAAAATCAGTCATGCTGCACTGGCCTTGAGCGGCAGCGATTTTCAGAGGCCGACAACACTGCCTTCGCGATTCTGCCGTCAGCGGCGTCACGCGCTATACCACATGGGTCATTCTATGCTTAAGGGGAAACCATCGCGGCCCTTCCTTTGTCGCCGACCAGCGGCGCGCCTTTTTGTTGCACTGGCAAAAAAAAAAAAAAAAAAACATACATCCTCCTCTTGGAAGCACAGAAAACGCGCCTAGACTCATTTCTCACAAATAAAAATGTAACGAGATACCCGTGCCCTGTATATTATCGCGATACAATCGATACATCGGAAAAGTATTTCGCTACTGAGATAAAAGTACATTTTTCAAATGTATCTCGATACAGGAATAAATATACTCAATAGTATCTCTCAAATAGTATCGCGATACTGCCCAGCCCTGAATGTACCACTAGCTTTGAAGGACTATTGAAGGTATGCCGCTGCCATGTATTGCCAATGAAAGCCGCCTCTGGGCCAGCATCTCTTTCACAATTCGCACTGACGTCATCGATATGTGGTAGCTTTTCTTCCCTGGAGAAATACAAACGCGGCTTCATAGGACTCTGCACGGAAGAAATATATTATTTCAGCTGAACCAGAGACGGGTTCTTTATAAAGCCGGAAATGCTATTTCTACGAAAGCTCAAGCAGCCATGATCGACGCAAAACTGGAAGGCATGAGACAGGTAAGCGGACATAATAGGAGACATATTTCCTTTGGGAGTACAAAATGAATTAAGCACGAATGAATAAACCATTATCCACATTGGCCGCACACTAACGGCAGGTCAAGAGCAATAAGAGGTTGCGGATTTCATTACTGTCAAAAGTGGGGTGAGGCGCATTTTCCCACACATGACAGTGAGTTCCTTCGTAACCACCCAGCGCTCCAAAGTAAAGAAAATTATCTACAGCGGTGTGGGCGGGAGTGCATATGGGCTGGGGCGGAAGGCTAGTGGTTGGAGGAAGTAGCACGCCCATGCTGGCAAAAACTTGCCGGACGACGACTTGGATTAGTGAGATGGTTGCGCAGACGTGTTGCGCGGGGGCGTATAGGTAGCGGGGGGCCACGGCTTGCAGCTCCTGGCGAACGATCCTGGTGATGGTAGAATTCGCATTTGGACGCGGCCTCGCAGGATCTTCGCACGATGAAGTGGCAGTGGCGTTCGGGAGTCGGTTGAAGCGCTGAGTAATCCTCCTGCTTGGTCAAGGCACCGACATTCACTGATGATGGAGTCGACAGTGGCACAGTAATTTTATATGAGCATGTTGAAAGTATCGTCAGCTATGCCCCTTAGCGCATTGCTGACTTTGTCTGCCTCTGACATGTCTTCGTCGGACTTGCGGCACAGGTCTAGCACATCTTGAATGAAGGCGACGTATGACTCCGTGGACGATGGAACTCACGATGCGAGATCCTGTCTGGCTGCCATCTGTCGAGCAACTGACCGGCCGAACAATTAGCGGAGCTTCTGCTTGCACACGTCCCAACTGGTCAGTTCTTCCTCATGCGTCTCTTACCACGCGCGTGCCGTGCCCCTTAGGTAAAATATGATGTCTCCCAGCATAAGCGTCTCGTCCCACCTGTAGTGCTTGCTCACGCACTCGTATAAGACGAGCCATTATTCAACGTCATTTTTGTGGGTGCCGCAGAAAGTTCCAGGGTCTAGAAGGCGGGAAGGAATCACACGGGACGGAGTTGGCACGGAATGAGAGAACTGCGAAGACTGCGCACCGTCTTCAGGCATCGTGGCTGGACGAAGTTGGCGGCCGCTGCGGAGAGCCAGAGCCGGGTGGTTGTAAGATCCGCATCTTCCACCAAAAGATGTAACGGGGAGTATTTATTCAGCGGTCGTCAATCAGGATCTGATCAAGATGACAGTGCACAGAGCGCACAGAATTACAACACAACAGCGCGACCTAGACTCGGCCCCACAACAGCAGCGTTGTCGTCGTCAACCATTCGGCGCCATTTCAGCGGCTCTGCCGGAGTGGCATTTCCATGCCCGTGACAACATCCTGTACAGGCATCGATATAGTGAGTCGGGTGTAATTTATTCATGAAGTGCCGATTTTGGAAAGTTTGGTTCTGCAGCCGGCGAAATGCTACAGGCTCTTCTCGTGCGAAGCGCCCTGGTGGGTGTTGGTATCGCTGTCGCTGGCGTGTGTAATGCTGTAATGACCTCTTGATACGCGAGAATTCGAAAACCTAGCTCTGTGTTGGCCGCCTGACAGCGCGGGGCTCCTCAGAGCCACGAAGACCCTCTACATCACCACAGCACCAATGTGACACCTGATTCGTCGGTGCATTGCGTTTTACAGCGAAAGCTGTTGTGACATCACAACAAGGGTGCCGTAGTTGTTCGCCGCCGCCTCCGTTGCCGGTGTCCGTAACCGCTATCGCTCGAAAAAAGAAACAAAACGAAATAAGAAAAGATATCCAGGATTGAACGATATTCGAACCTGGGTCCGGTCCGTGCCAGCCCAGAATTGTATCACTAAGCCATGCCAGAGTTCGGAACTGCACACCAAAAACCCCCTACAAGCGTTATGTCGAAAAGGAATCGCGTTAACCTACGCAATATAACGTGGTAGAAAAGTAAAATAAAAACCAGACGTCACAGAATGCGAATTGTGTAAGCAGGCGTCACACAATATCAATTCGATTGCGAGTGTGTCGTTGAATGCTTCCAACACATTACTAAGGTCTCAGCCATAATTATTCATCGTCATCAGCCCCCGAATGAATTAATAGAGTAGTGGGTACCTTACAAGCGTACTTGTATAAGTAGCCGAAAGAGAGTTTGCAACGGGTTTTAGACATCGCACTTTTCCAGCTTTCGCCGTGACAGTGCTGCGCGTTCCGCGCAGGCCTGGCGATTTTCGCGTTGTCCGCTAGTTCCCCCATCGCACTCTGTACGGACCAGGCCACGCGGGTAGAGTGTACTTGGCCATGATCCTTCACGAGCTAAGAGAGAGGGGAGTACCGAAATCACCCTCTGTGGCCGCTGAACGAGCCGTCTAGAACGTAAATGCCTCGTAACTATGGTGGTCTTACCCTAGCAACTACACTACACAAATGAAATATGTGTGCTATTCAGAAGCTGGTGCTTTGTATTTTTTTTTCGGATTTATTTTGGAAACCAGGAATTCTTTCCATACCCTCGAGAAGATGCAGCCACCACCGCAATGGTGAGGCTTTGCTGCAGGCACGACGTTCGACGGTAGACTAGCACTCAGCAGTAATAATACCACGAAATGCACGACGTCATCTTCTAGCCCGAAATGAAGCTAGGTATGGTGACAAAGCCCGGCGAAGTCTTCGATATGCATAATTTTAAAGCGAAAGCTGTTATGAGATCACAACAAGGGCCCTTTTTGCGCCATATATAGTTGTCCGCCGCCGCCGCCGCCCGTAACCACTATCTCGCGAAATTAGGAAAAGCTTAATAAATAAAACATCCTTATGACCGATTGGGAATCGAACCCGGGCTCTCTGCGTGGCAGCCCAGCACTCTACCACTGAGCTATGCCGGTGCTTGTAACTGCGTTGCAAAATGACCCTATGCAGGCTTGATGTCGCGTAAGGAATCGCGTTAACATGTGTAATAAAGCGTTTCAGAACAGTGAAGTAACAACCAGGTGTCACGCAATGCGAATTGCGTGACGAGCGGGTCGTTCAATGCTCCAACCCATTACAAAAGCCTCAGACATAATTCTTCATCGTAGTCAGCCACAGCATCAACAAAGTGCATATAATGCCTTACAGATGTGTAGCGGGTACCGCGCTTTTCCGAAAAATGAAGAATAATGGCATAGTGGACGCTTCCCCACTGCACAAAAATTATGATGATTTGTGGCATAGTGGGTACCATGCAAGTGTGCTTGTAGTAGCTGGCCCAAGAGTGCTTAAAAAGGCTCCAGAAAGGCCGCTCTTCCCGCTTTCGCAGTGACTGTGCTGCGCGTTCCGCGCAGGCCTGGCAGTTTTTCATCCTTAGTGTACCCGAAACATTTCACGCTAGCCTAACACATCACCCCCCAACATGCCATGTTCTTCCCGCAGATTTCAAGAACATTTGACATTTATCCCTTTGTTGGACAGTGGGACATATACGTCCCACTTTTTATTCCAAGTTTACAGCACTGTAGCTCCTTACGAGAGCTCGCGTTACCACATCCAAGACGTTGATTTCATTTGTCGCGCATACTACAAAATTATTCACGCACTTTCGTAACATTTCCACTAGGTGGGAAAACGCAGCAAATCAAAGCAGCACTTTTTCCTTTTTCGTGTCCGCATTTCCGTTTCTGTTGATTTTTGTGTATTAATTTAGACCCAGACGAACATGTCGATTGAATAAATCTTGGCTTTCTTGCACTAGAGAAATCCCTATACAAAATGTATCAGCCGTTTTATGGGATGTTTAAACATAAATAGATAAACTGTACGTGTTTTACGAAAAGCAGGGTGATTCACGTGCGTCATGTTAGGCATAGTGTGCATAGCGATAGCGCGGTGGCTGTTCGGTCCGTACTGACTGCATCGTTTTACAGCGGAGCTGTTCCGCTTTTCGCTATGCTGTGTGGCGACCCCAGAAAGCTATCGGCAACACGAACCGGCGCGCACGCTCTTCGTCCTCTTTTTGATCTTGTGCTCCGCTCCCTAAACATGTTCGCCGATTCGCTCCTCGTGGGGTGCGTAACGGGCGACAGAACGAGTACAGAAAGAGAGAAATGCGATAGAAAGAAAGAGAAGGAGAGAAGTAGTGAGAGGGGAAAGGAAGAAAGAAAAGACATATAGAATGACAAAGAAAGAAATAGACACAGAGCGAACTATATAGAAAGCAACGAAAACAAGAAAACAGATTAAAAAAAAATGCCCCCCACCTCCCAGAAGGGGAATCGTGAGGAAATGCGAATGCATTTCGCGCGCGCTTCACTCCATTTATATATGGTGGTTGTGGTTCGAAGAAGGAAAAGGCGCCTAATTTCTGCAGCCCGGTCGGGAGTACGGCGCCGCGCCTGTATTTCATTTTTTTTGTTATCTTTTTTTTTACTTTTTTTATTTATTTTTATGTTTTTATTTACTTTTTTTATTCTTTATATATATATATATATATATATATATATTCAGCAGGAAAGTTCAGTGGGTTCGGTCTGTGTAAGAAAAAAAATATGTATATATATATATATATATATATATATATATATATATATATATAAAATATATATATAAATATATATATAAAATATATATAAATATATATATAAAATATATATATATATATATATATATATACGTGCGAGCGAGCGGACGGGAGAGTGGGGCGCCGGGAGGAGAGAGAGCGAACGGTGAGAGAAGGAGCGGCGAAGCACTGCACCTACCCTCTCCTACACTCTCTCGCACCACATGCTCTGGTTGCTAGGGGGCGAGGATAAGCGCGCGCGCCCGCAGCTGTTGCTATGGGAGAGGGAGTGAGAGCGGAGAGATAACACCTGCCGGCGCGCGGCCGCCGCCGCGGACAACGCCGGATGCCTGACATAGCCCGACTAAGAAATGCATTCACATTTAAAAGAGACAATAAGCGTAGCCGTGTGTAGCATAGCAAGGTGTTCGAAAGGGGAGGGAGGGTGATCAAGAGATGAGAGGGTAAAGCATAGCACAGCCCTCTATAGCAAGGGATGGAAAACGAAATTCGGGCTGACGAGGAGGGAAAGGAAAAAGACAACGCGACCAGCTCTGCTGCTTCCTCCGTCTTGGCGCACAATTTTTTCTAAATATGAGAGGCGTCTCACTGCTGTGGAAGCACTTGAGCTATTCAAGAGCTTGACAGAGCATTCTAACAATGGTGCTGACGCGATGACAGGTGTTCCGAATGAGCATCGGTTCTCCGATAACCTCCTGAGACCCGGCAATGGAACATTTGTGCAATATATTGGACATTGTAACACACCGCACCGCGGCTTTCAAAGCGCTTGCCTCCTCCGGGAAAGCGTTTTCTCGGCTGCTTGTGGGACCCGTGCTGCCATGTAGTGAATATGGTGAAGGTCGGTGTGTTTCCCGCCTCTCAGGAGCACTCGAAATGGCGGGGTTGAGCGCGAACGGCTTTACGGCTGCCGCCTAAGAAGTAAGTGGATTTAGAATCATTTTTCGATGTCTTAAAGCGTATTTAAGCATTGATTTGTGTTCGTAAGAGGTTAAGCACACAAAGAAATTCAGATTTGAGCAAAAAAATGTGCTAGTTTTTTTGCATGCGTTGCATATTTGGCAATGTCCAATATAATGGACATTGGGTCTCAATGACTACAGAAACACGGCAGTATGCTCCTGCGCTCTCTTGGCGCTCTACAGAGTGAAAAACGTTTTTCGCTGCAGTACTCTCTTTATTACATTTAAACTTTACGTATTTTACTTTGTAGGTAATAGGCCTCGTGTGAGTGATGCCACGGCTGAGAAAATTTTGGAGAATCTTGGTTTGGAAGCAGCAAATAAAATTTATTTGTGTTGTGAGACGTCTTTTTCCGGTCACTGGCCTGAACTACGCCATACTCTCTATTCCCCAAAAACGTCCCCCTAGAGTCCCAATGTCCAATATAATGGACAACGTGCTGCGGCCAAGTAACATCATGTATTGAAAAACTACGTGTCACTTTTCCCCTTTGCACTCAGAAAAAGCAGTTCTGAAACTTTAACGAAAATCCGTGACCCTAAATTCACTCTGGGTCTCAGGAGGATAAACTCTCACCGCCCAACCTTGGCTAGCACGCGACAGCGGGGGGCCGCTGGTGCTCAACTAGCAAAAAACAAGTGCGCACAAAGTACAAGTTCATTGGGTGTAGCATCCAGCTGCGTGCAAATTGCTTCGGACCATTTCACAAGAAAATTGAAACTGTCTCAGGTGGACGCTAGGACACATGGGTGCCACTTGATGATAGTGGCCAAAGTAGAAAGTGGGACGTGGACGCTAGGACACATGGGTGCCACTTGATGATAGTGGCCAAAGTAGACAGTGGGACATATGGGTCCCACTTTCTACTTATCTCCGCAATGAAGCACATCTCGACTCTCGGATTGGCTTTCTTGGAAAAAAAAGTGAACAATATCTCACGAAACATCTTTTTAACGCGATAGCATTTGTTCCCCGGTTGTGCCCACCAAAGAGTTAATAAACACAACACGCCAGGAGAACCTGTGCCTGTCTTGAGTGCCTCAGATGGAGCTGAGAGCTGGTCCGGATAGTTTACGTGAAGTGATTCAAACAGTTTATTTCACATATAAATATTACACAGTCTTTTTAATGTTCTTTTTAAAAGTCGTCAGTTCCGGTAAAATATTCCTACATTTCTTCGCCTGGCATACCTGCGAAATAAAAAGTATGGCAGAAAGATGAGTTGGCCTTCCTTGTTAAATGAATGTAAACACCGAAAGCTTCGGAAGAAATTTGAAAAACTCTGGCCAAGAGATACAAAACGTATGCGCGACGACATATTCGAGATAGCACGTGACATCGATGTCTGGAAGAGTATCAAAGTGGAGACCTTACGTAACTGATGTGCCTCGTTCTCTATTCCACACGTAGGCCTCCACTTAGCAGCACCTAATCTTCTAAAACAGCCTTGACTCCCGCAGCAAGACCATTTCCGCATAGCTATCGGCGTAGGGGGAATCCGGCCATAAGTGTCCGCCTTGATGGGAGGACGTGGAGGTGGAAAAAATTACACCATCTCCCGCTAAAGGGAACCATGTGTAGATGTGAAGCAGCGGGCGCTAACGCTTACACTGGCGGCGGCGTTGGCGCTGGCGCTCATCGCAGCGTTGCGCAGGAGAGAAAACTGGGGAGGCGCAAAACAGGCAGTGATGGAGCAGTGTTTCCTACTGGAACATGCCAATCGCTGCTAATGGGCAATGAGAGACAGAAGACTCCGAGTGGACACAGACACCCGCACTCCGCTTTTAGTTAACGCGCACGCTGCGAATTTTTATTGTTCAACAACGCACAGGAGAAATCTTCCACCGGCACCACCTTGGAGGTCAAGATCCATTGCCATATATACGGGATGGCCAGTGAACGGTCGCGCAGCGCGAGCAGTCGGTTTTTTCAACCAAGAAACTCGCTAGCAGACGCTGCCTGCGTCGGCGTCGCGAGGCGAGAGAGGGGGAAGCGGAGGAGAGGAGAGAGAGGGGGTGACACGCATGCGCAGTGGGAGTGTGAACGCCGTGGGCAGGGATGCGTAGAGAAGAGAGGGGGGAGCGTAGGAGAGGAGAAAGGGGGGGACGCGCATGCGCTGGGGGGAGTTAGACGCCGCGGGCAGGGATGGAGAGAGGGGGGAGTGTAAGAGGGGAGAGAGGAAGGAGGCGCATGCGCAGTGAGGGTGTGGTTGCCGTGGGGAGGGATGCCTAGAGGAGAGAGAGGGGGAGGAGGTTTTTATTTTTATTTTTTCTTTAACAGTTTGCGCATGCGCAGTAAGGGTGGGCACGCGGCACACCACCACCACCACCGGATTAAGCTTCGCCATAAGATGCTTCACATCTAAAACATTTCATAATTCATCCGTTGGCAGCGGATACTGAAATCATTTTATAATAAACGTAGTCGCCGTCATTATATTCGGCGTACACATCTCCAACGGCACACCTCCTGAAGGTTTCTTTTTACCATTGCACTAATGGTTGTGGCGATAAGCCTGGAGAAGAAGGCACCCTGTTTCTATGCAATGAAATTCGAATAAATTGTATGTAATGGACCATTCTGCGTAAAAATTGACACCATTTCTTGCAGCTACGCAAACCTCCTGCTGTAGTGAGTTGCATACCAGGCTACCGTCCGATTTTGGTCTCTACATTTCTCTAAACTGTCATCGTAATCATCATCACTTTCATTGTGCGCCCGAAGGCGCCCATTGTAGCGTAAGGGCTTCTTCCACGTTTCGCCAATAAATTGACTCCTGTGCTTGCTGGCCCCACATTGTCTCAGGAAACTTATTATTCTTATCTGCCCCCCTAACCCTCTGCCTTGCAATTTCTTCATCAGCAAAGTATTTGGTGTATATTGCAAGTACACAATTTGGTTAGTAAAACAACCTTACTTCCCGAATGTCCCTTCTTGGTCGTCTTTTTCTCTCATGCACGCAAACTGGTGAGCCATAAAGGCGCAACAAAATCGCGTAGTTATCAAAAGCATGTAAAAGGTCAACAATTAAAAACGTTTCATATTCGCGCCTGGTAGGGCAAATGCACGACGTCGCTACCACTTCCGGCTGTGGCGTCATACTTTATTTTTTTTATTTTTTGTTTGCTGCTACTTGTTCCCGCAATACCGAGATGGCAACGGTGGCAACGAGCCGCCAACTACTTGATACATTGGCTCCTATGGAAGTTACGTTAGCAGTTTACATATACCTTGCGTTGCTTCTCTTCGCAGGGATGCATCGAGGAGCTCTGCTTATGATAAACACATCACTGCACCCGTAGCGCCCCGTAGCGCACACTTCACATTAAACAAACGGATATCTGTGATGTAACGTGATTTCCGTCGTACCAGCGGATAATATCGAATCCTTTAGGGAACAATGCACTCACACCCATGGTAATCCAAAGATATCCAGACGAATACACGATTCCCATCCACCCCTCGCAATGCTTGGCTCAAGGCCAAAATAAAAAAAAATGAAGCGCAGGCATTAATTCACTGACGTTTTCGCATGAAATCGATTCGCCCATTGCATGGTATCTTCTCCGTTGTAGTAATCATTATGTTTTTGTTGATATATCCACTTGTATAGATCCAGTACAAGTAACCTTAAGTATGCGTGATCACAAAATACAGTAATGTAAGTTATTCGTTTGTTTCGACTATTCGTCTGGGACAAAAATGCGTTGATGCTAGAACCTAAACAAAACAGCACACAATAACGTCAAACAATATACAGAGGCTGTTATATGTAGGCTTTTAACTGTAGCGTTATCCTTAAGATATATATGTAAACATCCAGCCGCTCGTAGCCATGACGGCGGTGTGGAACACACTTTTTGGCTAGCTCGCCCGATAGATACAGCCGGCCAAAGTTCGTTTGTTTCGTTGAGCAATGCATCGCCATCACTAAAACGTCCCGATTGGCATTTCTTGTCGCTGGAGGTAATGTGCCAATAAACAAGTAAAAGAACGCTTTTCGAGAAAAAATATCAGATCAAGCAAACCCCCTATAGGTAAAATCAAAAATGTCAAATTCCGATCACGAACAAACTACGGCTTACAAAAATTGGCAACAGTAATACGAGACATCTTAAAGGAATACACATGCATAATAAACCTACAGCAAAATGGAATCTCGCCAACACAATTTAAAAAGCAACTAAAAGAATTAATATTTCCGTAGTTTTATGGTTTTGTGCTAAGTTATGTATTGATGTGTTGTTAAATGCTGTCTAATGTGTGTCGTACAATATTTGTAAACATATGTGTACATCTGTTTTGTTGCTGCTTGTTTTTAAACTCGAAGCATTTCTTTGCGTACTGTAAGCACTTTTGCGTTTCTACCTGCGTATCTATCTATCTATGTATCTATCTAGCCGCCTACGTCTGGGTGCTCTCGTGATGGCCTCCTTAACTTGGGGTAGACCAAAATTTGTATGGGAAGGTGAGAGGTAATGACGAATATGTCTGGCTGGTCATGACATGATAGCGTGAAAATCCCGTCGCGTACGTCGTCAAACTCATTTCTCCAGACACGTATGGCTCATACCCGTATACCACGGGCCGCGAAATGCGGGTATGCGCCACAGGATTTTGACAATTTATATCTACCCAGGAACGGCGAGAACAGGCATTGGTAATTTAAATTCGAGAGCGTTAAGAGAAACTGACATTGGCGGCGTTGACGCCAGGAATACAAAGAATAGAATTCAGAGTCCCAGCAGGAATCGAACCCAAGCATTCTGCGTGGCAATCAAACATTCTACCACAGAGCCACGTCAAGTCTCGAAACTGCTTTGGAAGAAAACCCTGTGCATGCGTAATCTTGGTGAAAAGTATATCGTGGTTGCAGTGCTGGCTATCTAATTTTATAAACATTACATATGTACTCCTATGACGAAGGAATTCTGTCGGGTTGACGTCAGTTGAATACTTAAGCGCCATCCACAGTAGTTGGTTTACGTATCACTGTCCACGGCTACCATCCTTGCAAGCACAAGCTCTACGTATAAGCTTATGGCTTCTGGTGTTGGCAATACCCATGTTTCTGTTGGCATCGTTACACAACTGTAAACAACTGGTTATATAAAACATATGCGACTGTTCAACATGTCTGTGTGTGCAACATTTGTACATATCTTTAGCGTCATTTCATAACGTTTCGCTCAATAAAACAATTACTACTGTTATGATCGGACTTTTTTGGCTTGGCTCCACTTGGACGATCGGGATTATTTCGCCAGTCTGCCCTGCTTTATTCCCGGGGTCAGCGTTCCCCGAAGAGCACCTGTAGCGGCGACAACACGGCAATCCTGCTTTGAATCCTTTGGGGCCGTCGGCGCACCTCGTCAAACCCCTTTCGACTCACCCGACCGACTTTGGCCTAGGAGGGGCTGTTTGCAGGCAAGGCTGCTTGCTTTGTTCATCGTGCTACACGACGCACCGAACAATGAGCCGAGAACTTGGGAGACACGTTTCCCACACTCCGAGAGTGCCTTCGTCGCAGCCGCCTGAGAGGCACCTGCGTCGCAGCCGCTGCCGAGGAGTCATCGCTGGACCTGATTACACGGCTGGTTTACAGGAATGTGCATCACCTCGGCCAGGTCATTGTGCAGTGCAATGCGAGGCCGTATTGTGTCCTGTGTACTCCTCTCCCGCGCCGCCTGGTGAACTGGGCGTGCCTCTTCCCTCTTTCCAGGGCGGGGAAGGAGGCGGTGTTTGACCTTCCCATTTGGAGGCGGAGATCAAGACGACATCTTGATTGGACTATTCTGGACTTTATTGTTTTCCCGTGCAGGAAATCTTGGGAGGACCAAGGCCATAAAATGCGAGCGTCGAGACGCCCGAGAGATCATCTTCCTGCATCATGTACAAACACGCTACCATGTAAATACTGTAAATAAAACGTTCCTGTTGTCAGCTCCGGCTACTCTGCTCGACTTCTCCCTGCGACTTGGCTGGCTCCGGTGCCATGGGCAGACCCCTGACTACATCACCACCCAGACACCTTACCTCCGGATGCTTCGCATAACATCGATTCCCATGGTGCTTGGGATCTGCCTAAGTTTCTGTTCTTTTTTTCCTCTCAAAGTGAAAAGAGTAGCTTTCTGTATTGTTCTCGTATTGTACCATACATAGGTTTTTATATTATTATGTATTGTAAATGACAGAACGCACTGCTGCAGTTGCTCTGTGGGTGACGTAGCCTAGTCAGGCGCCTTTCGGGTCTTTTGCTGAGTCTTCTAAGACAATTGTAAATTGTCTTGAATAAAGTCTGATTGCATGAATGAATGAATGAATGAATAGTCACATCTGCATTGCCTCGATGAAATCGCAAATAGCAGACTCTGCTCCACGCGACTACACAGGATAACAACACATTGCACCTGACTATACTATAGCAACCAATACACCTTACATGGAGCATAATTCATTTGTTAATCCCTTAAGTGCTTCATTTTTTTGAAAATTTCTCGACCAAAAGTGCCTATTTTTTATTGCTGATTTCGAATCTGATTGTACTAAAAAAGAAGCTAGTCGATGTTTAAAAAATTTTTGTACCACATACTTAGTGAAATCAACACCACAAAGTTTATTTATGAACAATGCATAGCAAAGCCGCCACCTGCTGCTAATAAAAATAGAAAACCTTATAAAAAACAGCTGCAGACGCCATACCTTACCCTACACTTGTGCAGGCTAAGCATCTTTGGGCACTTTCACTCGGGAAGTTTCGGGACTGCGGAGAATTTCAAAACACGGAATAACGCAAAGCGGCTTCACTGGAGAGCACTCTCGATGTTCGCTTCCTAGCTGTCTTCACCATCACCGGAATAGCTGCCCAATTCGCCGTCATCGCTGTCTTCGCTTCCGGACACAAGATATAAACATCTGTATCTGAATCATCATCACTCGAAGAAGATGACAAAAATGACGAGCTTCTTTTTGGTGTTGACGGGCCAGCTATGCACGTGTCCCCGCCACCACACGCCATCTTTCAATACAAAAACCGCGCTCCTGCCGTAGGAGAAAACTAAATCGTCGAGTAAGTGCTGCCATCTAGTGGACGACGCGTAGTCTAAGCCACAGACGAGCTTGTCTCGTCCTGAACACTAAAGGGGAGTACCTATTCCGCCAGGACGAGCTCTGCTCGTCCAAATCACTTTGGGGGCAGTTTGGGCAGGACAAGCTTTGCTCGTCCAAAGCACTTAAGGGGTTAAGAAAAACCAAATACTGGTCGAGCTTCGCGGCCATGAAAAATGGCGTCTCAGTGATCCAGTAAACGTGCTTGCTTCTACATATATCCTGACTGTACACAGGTAAAGCCACTAATTTTGCTCTGTCTAAACACCCAATGAATTCGCCACGGACGTATGCGACCTTTCGAAGCCTTCGTTTGCGTCATGTGTTATACGGCATGGTTGATTTAAAAAAAAGTTATACAAGAGGGCATGGCCAATTCAGCATGAGGCAACGATCGCTTGAAGGCAACGTGCGTACGCGCTTTCTTCACCCTTTTGAATACTGTCTTTTTTCATGAAGCCTGCTCTTTCGGCGGACAAGAGCTGCCGCACTACAGGCGCCGCCCTGCGAACGTGTAGCATCAGCCTGACTACACCCATTGCAGGGCCGAGGGCTCTCTATGTTCCACCAATCAACTCTGTCCTGTGCTTGCTACCCTATCGAAAAAAAACAGCGTTTCCAGTGTCTCCCAGTGCGTTTCAGCGCGCTGGGTGACACTGGAAACGCTGTACAGTGTGTCCCAGTGTACTACAGCGCGCTGGGAGACACTGGGGCACACTGTACAGCGTGGCCCAGTGTCTTACAGCGCGCTGGGAGGCACTGGGACACACTGTGCAGCGTCGCCCAGTGTCTTACAGCGCGCTGGGAGGCACTGGTCACGCTGTACAGTGTCTGCCCGCACACTGGGAACACCGGCGGCACATTGGAAGAAACTGGCCGCGCTGGATGGACTTTCTATAAGACTTTATATTGGATCGCGAGATGTCGACCGTAAAATTTACCGAATATTTTCAAATTGTTCTGTCCTGTGTGCTACACATATAGTTTCAGTTACGCGATGGATGAGCGTGTCGGCTAAAGCAATCATCTTTCGAGCGCGCTAGCGCGCGTGCGCTTTCCTTGAAGTGTGCTCGAGTGTTGTCAATGCAGTTTATAAACCGCATCGAAAGAACTCATCATTCGCAACACAATATGGCAGTAGTATTAGTCTGATAATCGAGATCAACCTTCTCTAGCAGCCAGTCGTTCCCGCTCGTACCGCAGAAAGCTGCACGTCACCGGCAGCAGTTAGCCGCTGCAACACCCAATCCCGCGGCGTTTTTAGCTTCTGATTTGTGTAATCGAAGGTGCAAATATGACCTCGCTAGGGTCTGTTATGATCGAAACTACATTTTAGCGGTTATTACACTCTTTGTAATGGAATATATATCCACGATCTTCACAGCGACCATGGCTCACGAAGTGCGGCCCTAAACCTAATGCTCGTTTCGGCTAGAGTGAACTACTGCAGATCTAGTACGCGGAACGTAAACAAGGGGACAGAAAATATGTTCAAACGGGTGACGAAAAGTACAGTGTTCAGTGAGCAGTTCAGATGCACGATGTTTTCTACATAGGTATGACTAACCGCTTAGCGAGACAGTGCGATTGCCGCAATTAACACATCTGCGATTACGCTCATAAGTTTTGTTGCAAAACGCGCCAGGTAGACGTTCTGATGCAAGGTAGCCCGTAACAAACAAACAAACAATCTCCTGTCAGGGTAGCGCGAGCACGAAGAGACGAAAATCTGTGTTTCTAAGCGAAAAACATAACTATTGGATACCGGAATCAGCTATAACATGAATAAAAAATCATATAAAGCCTGTCTTTCGAGTGTGGCGTAGTGGGTAGCGTGTCGGGCTCACAGTGAGTAGTTCGTCTAGGTGGGAGGTTCGAATCCGCGAGCGCGTTTATTTTTTTTTTTAATTTTTTTTTGTTTTTTTTTTTGTTCCAGTGCTCGTGTTTCAACCTTAATTACGGTGTGGGCATAACCAAAAATTTTAAAAACCATTTAAAAGCCCGATTTTGGCCCATAACGCGTGTCCCAGTGTGCAGCGCGCCAGCGTCCAGTGTGCCCCGTGCAGCGTGCCAGTGTCCCAGTATCCAGCGCCACACTGGTCCACTAATCAGGTATGGCGCTGGGACAGTGCCACTGGGTTTTCCGATAGGGTACGACCACGTTATATCTGTAAACTCGTTAATCTCATCGGCCCACTAAATTTTCTGTCTTCCCTTTGCACGTTTGCCTTCCCTTGCCACACAATCTGCGACTCTAAATAACCAGCGGTTCACTTACAAGCTACATGCCCTGCCAATGGGCATTTCTTCTTGTTGGTTGATTTCAACAAAGATGCCCCTAACACCCGTTCGTTTCCTGACCACTCTCTTATTCCGTGTTCCTGACCCACTCTTTTCTCTTCTTGTATCTTAAGATTACACCTATCATTTCCCTTTCCATTGCTCGCTGCGTCGTTCCCAATTTAAGTGGAACCCTGTTTGTAATCCTCCAGGTTTCTGCAGCATAGGTAAGTACTGGTAAGATGCAGCTGTTATATACCTTCCCCTTGAGGGATAGTGGTGGACTACCATTCATGATTGTAGAATGCCTGCCGAATGGGCTCCACCCCACCCTTATTCTTCTAGGTACTTCAGTCTCATGGTTCGGTTACGCGGTTAATAGCTTCCTTTTTTTCATGCACATACTTTTCTTCATGCAAATCTTATTACCAATCTTCTCTCGAAAAACATGTCAGATATCATTCGTGCTCTAAAAACTATTGATTCAACTCCAAACTGTGTATCCGCATGAAGCATGGCGTACGCTTAGACTCGCAATGGAACATATAATATTGTCACGTGGTCGTGACGTTGACCCAAGCAGCAGTCGGTAATGTTCAAGATGAAACTGTTTATTAGGCCGAACTTGTGGCCGGTAAACGGAAAGTCAGATTACAGCAATAAGCACTGGCACTGATAGCGGCGAACGGAGCGTCGGCCGTCGATCAACTGTACATCGTTGGAGCGCGCCGGCTTTTATAACGCACGCGTCGAACATTCTAGCCTTATCACTAGTCGTCGCGGAAGCGCTGGAATAATCTTGAGTGTTAGCGTCTTGCGTGCAATCTTAACAGAACGATCTACTACAAGCGAGAAGCTTCTGGAACAATAAGGCGCGGTCTGCGCCGAGTACTGCTGATAGTCTTTGTGGGCGGAAATCGAATACAGTGAAAGAAACGCGCGTGGCAATGCCCCCCTCTGAAAAGGCATCGTCCCGATGCTTAGAACAGAACACATGGTAAAAATACATGCAAGAATAAATAACGACAATAAATCAAGAAAGTTCAATAAACAATACGCACAAGCAAGAAAGTCCAATGAAAGAAAAAAGAAGTACAGTCCTCAGGTTCACTACCGCGCGTAAAACGGCTTGAGGCGCACGACATGGACGACTTCAGGTCGCGCACGGCGCCGTTGAGAGTTCGAAATGCCGTCGGGGACAACCTCGTAATTGAGTGTGCCGAGACGTCGAAGCACCCTATACGGTCCGAAGTATCGTCGCAGAAGTTTTTCACTGAGTCCACGTCGTCGTATCGGCGTCCACACCCAAACGCGGTCGCCGGACTGGTATTCCACGAACCGTCGTCGAAGATTGTAGCGGCGGCTGTCAGTCGTCTGCTGATTTTTGATCCGCAGGCGGCCGAGCTGTCGTGCTTCTTCGGCGCGCTGTAGGTAGGCGGTTACGTCGATGTTTTCCTCGTCAGTCACGTTTGGTAACATGGCGTCGAGCGTCGTTGCCGGGCTCCGTCCGTAGACCAACGTGTATGGCGTCATCTGCGTCGTTTCTTGCACGGCCGTGTTGTATGCGAAGGTCACGTACGGAAGGATGGCGTCCCACGTCTTGTGTTCGACGTCGACGTACATGGCCAGCATGTCGGCGATGGTCTTATTTAGACGCTCGGTCAGGCCGTTGGTCTGTGGGTGGTAGGCGGTGGTCCGGCGGTGACTTGTTTGGCTGTACCTCAGGATCGCCTGAGTTAGGTCCGCAGTAAAGGCCGTACCTCTGTCGGTAATGAGGACCTCTGGGGCGCCATGACGCAGTACGATGTTCTCGACGAAGAACTTTGCTACCTCGGCGGCACTGCCCTTGGGGAGGGCCCTTGTCTCGGCGTAGCGGGTGAGGTAGTCAGTAGCTACGACGATCCATTTGTTTCCGGAATTCGACGTCGGAAACGGCCCCAGTAAGTCCATGCCGATTTGCTGGAACGGCCGGCGAGGTGGCTCGATGGGCTGCAGAAGTCCGGCTGGCCTAGTCGGTGGTGTCTTCCGTCGCTGACAATCTCCGCAAGTCCTCACGTAGTGGGTGACGTCGGCAGTGAGGCGAGGCCAGTAGTACTTTTCTTGTATCCTTGCCAGCGTACGGGAAAATCCAAGGTGTCCAGCCGTCGGGTCGTCATGCAAAGCATGCAGAACTTCTGGACGTAGTGCCGAAGGTACTACGAGGAGGGAGTCGGCCCGAAGTGGCGAGAAGTTTTTCTTTAGAAGAACGCCGTTGCGCATGAAAAACGACTCCAGTCCTCGTCTGAATACCTTTGGAGCCACAGTGGCCTTGCCCTCGAGGTATTCCATAAGGCCCTTGAGTTCCGGATCGGCGCGCTGTCGCTCGGCGAAGTCGTCGGCACTTATGGTTCCCAGGAAGCCGTCATCATCCTGGTCGTCCAGCGGCGGTGGGTCGACGGGGGGCACGAGACAGGCAGTCGGCGTCAGAGTGTTTTCTTCCGGACTTGTAAACGACGGTAATGTCGAATTCTTGAAGTCTCAGGCTCCACCGTGCGAGGCGACCAGAAGGGTCTTTCAAGTTAGCTAGCCAACACAAGGCGTGGTGGTCACTCACAACTTTGAAGGGCCTGCCGTAAAGGTAGGGGCGAAACTTTGATGTAGCCCAGATGATGGCAAGGCACTCCTTTTCTGTTGTGGAGTAGTTGGCCTCTGCCTTTGATAGCGACCGGCTAGCGTAACTGATAACCCTTTCCAGTCCGTGCGTCCTCTGCAGAAGGATGGCGCCGAGTCCTACGCTGCTCGCGTCGGTGTGTACTTCTGTTTCGGCGTATTCGTCGAAATGCGCAAGTAACGGAGACGTTTGCAGGCGTCGTTTTAGTTCCTTAAATGCTTCCTCCTGCGGCGTTCCCCACTTGAATTCTACGTCGTTTTTCGTGAGCTGAGTTAGTGGCTCGGCGATGCGCGAAAATCCCTTGACGAAGCGTCGATAATAGGCGCACAAGCCGAGAAATCGGCGTACGGCTTTCTTGTCGGTGGGCGGCGGGAAGGCAGCGATGGCAGCTGTTTTCCGTGGGTCGGGGCGAACTCCAGACTTGCTGATGACGTGACCCAAGAACAGAAGTTCCTCGTATGCGAAGCGGCACTTTTCTGGCTTCAGGGTGAGTCCGAGGCCTTGATTGCTTGAAGTACAGCCTGAAGGCGCCGGAGATGTTCGTCGAAGTTTGATGAAAATACAACGACGTCGTGCAAGTACACAAGGCAGGTCTGCCACTTCAAGCCGGCGAGTACAGTGTCCATAACACGTTGGAACGTCGCAGGTGCCGAGCAAAGACCGAAGGGCATGACCTTGAACTCGAAGAGGCCGTCTGGTGTGATAAAGGCAGTCTTCTCTCGGTCTCTCTCGTCGACCTCTATTTGCCAATAGCCGGTCTTGAGGTCCATCGACGAAAAGTACTGCGCGCTGTGGAGTCGATCCAGGGCGTCGTCTATACGTGGGAGAGGATACACGTCCTTCTTCGTGATCTTGTTCAGGCGGCGATAATCGACGCAGAAACGCAGGGTTCCGTCGTTCTTCTTCACTAACACCACGGGTGACGCCCAAGGACTCTTGGAAGGCTGGATGATGTCGTCGCGTAGCATTTCGTCGACTTGTTGCTTTACGGCATCGCGTTCTCGCGTTGAAACTCGATACGGGCTCTGGCGGAGTGGTCTCGCATTTTCCTCTGTTATGATGCGGTGTTTCGCGATTGGGGTCTGTCGAATTCTTGACGACGACGAGAAGCAGTCCTTGAATTGCAAGAGCAGACTTTTGAGCTGGTCTTGCTTGTGCTTCGGGAGACTCGGGTTGACGTCGAAATCTAATTCGGGACCTCGATTCGTCGAAGGAGGTTCGGTAGCATCGGATAGGGCGAAAGCATTGCTGGCGTCCACGAACTTCTCGATGTAGGCGACCGTCGTACCAATGTTAAGGTGCCTATATTCGTGGCTGAAGTTTGTCAGCAGTACCTTTGCTTTACCGTCACGCAGCTCGGCTATACCTCTTGCGACGCAAATTTGACGGTTCAGGAGTAGGTGCTGATCGCCCTCGATGACGCCTTCAAGGTTCGCAGGGTTTTCGGTGCCGACGGAAATAATGACGCTGGAGAGCGGCGGAACGGTCACTTGCTCTTCTATCACATTCAATGCATGATTTGCTGGCGTCGCGACGGGCGGCAGCGCTTTGTCTGAGGTTAGTGTTATCGACTCAGACCTTAGGTCGATGACGGCGCCGTGGTCACTAAGGAAGTCCATTCCAAGTATCACATCCCTGGAGCAGTTTTGTAGGATTACAAAGCTCGCAGGATAAGTCCGGTTATTGACGGTGACTCTCGCCGTGCAGACTCCAATCGGCGTTATCAGGTGGCCTCCAGCTGTCCGAATTTCGGGTCCACTCCAAGCGGTCTTTACTTTCTTCAGCTTGGCGGCGAATGGCCCACTGACGACGGAATAGTCGGCACCAGTGTCGACGAGAGCGGTGACGTTGTGACCGTCGATGAGAACGTCGAGGTCGCTAGTCCGTCGCCTTGCGCTGCGGTTAGCTCGCGGCGTCGGATCACGGCTGCGTCGATTTGTTGCGCTGCTTCCATCATGTTGAGTCGTCAGGTCTAGCTTGGTCCGCGAGGTTTCGTCGGCAGTGCTCTGTCTGCTTCGCGTCGTGTTCAGCAGGTTTAGTCGCGTCGTCGTCGTCGGCGTCGGCGGAGGATCTTCGGTAGTTCGACGTACAGCAACCGCACCTCCATCGGTTGCTGCCCTTAGTTTTCCGGGTAAGGGCTAGGTGACCGGCCCCGGTTAGGGCCAGTGTACTGCCGGCGGTGCGGCGACATGTAGCGGCCGGGCGACGGTGAGCGGGAAGGTCGTCGGGGCGTCCACTGAGCTCCTTCGAGGCAGTCGGCGATGTCTTGCGGTCGTTCACCTCGCTGTGGACGAGGCGCGTCGACGGCGAAACCGCGTAGGCCCATCTGTCGGTACTGGCAGCGGCGGTATGTGTGACCAGCTTCTCCGCAATAGTAACAGAGTGGGCGGTGGTCGGGGGGCGCGCCAAACGTCGGCCTTCCTCGGCGTGTATCGCTGGCCGGCTGGCTGGCTGTATGACGTCGATGGTGGCGGCGGAGGTGTCTGGCGGCGGAACTGCGGCGGAGTGGCGTCTTGACGTGGGCGCGGCGGAGGAGCGGGACGGCGGGCCGCAGCAGCGTAGCTGATAGCCTGTGGCTGCGGCTGTACTGGCTGAGCAACGCCAAGTGACTGCTGGATCTCCTCGCGTACTACCTCAGCAATCGACGTCACCTCTGGCTGTGGAAAAGAGAGCTTCCGGAGCTCCTCTCGCACGATGGCGCGGATGGTTTCGCGCAGATCTTCAGAGCCGAGGGCTTGAACAGCTGCGCTGTCTGGAGTCAGGCGACGATTGCACTGTCGGGTGCGCATTTCTAGCGTCTTCTCAATCGTCGTCGCTTCCGAGACGAATTCTTCGACGCTGTTTGGTGGATTCCGCATCAGTCCTGCAAATAGCTCCTGTTTCACTCCTCGCATGAGGAAGCGAACTTTCTTTTCTTCGGGCATGGCTGGATCTGCGTGGCGGAAGAGTTTGGTCATTTCTTCCGTGAATAATGTGACGTTCTCGTTCGGAAACTGGATGCGGGTTTCGAGCGTAGCCTCGGCCCTCTCCTTGCGGACGACGCTCGTGAATGTGGCCAGGAACCTGGTACGAAAAACGTCCCATGTTGTCAGGATGCGCTCTTGGTTTTCAAACCATGTCCTAGCCGCGTCTTCCAAGGCGAAGTACACATGCCGTAGCTTGTCTTCATTGCTCCAGTTGTTAAAAGTGGCGACACGGTCGTATTTTTCAAGCCAGGTCTCCGGGTCCTCGTGTGATGAACCGCGGAAAGTTGGCGGCTCCTTCGGCTGCCGGAGCAGGATGGGCGCAGGCTGCACAGGGGCTGTCATCGTCGCTGCGGTTGAGGTCGTAGTCTTGGTTTGCCTGGTGTTTTCCGGCAGGAGTCCGTGCTCTGGCTGCAAGCCTTTCAGCCTGCGGCTAGCTCGTTGCTGCACGGGGGGCTTCGGTGTCTTCTCCGCGCTGTGGGCTGGGTTCACGGCTTGACGGGGGCGTCCGGAACATGAAGGAACAGCACCTCCACCAGATGTCACGTGGTCGTGACGTTGACCCAAGCAGCAGTCGGTAATGTTCAAGATGAAACTGTTTATTAGGCCGAACTTGTGGCCGGTAAACGGAAAGTCAGATTACAGCAATAAGCACTGGCACTGATAGCGGCGAACGGAGCGTCGGCCGTCGATCAACTGTACATCGTTGGAGCGCGCCGGCTTTTATAACGCACGCGTCGAACATTCTAGCCTTATCACTAGTCGTCGCGGAAGCGCTGGAATAATCTTGAGTGTTAGCGTCTTGCGTGCAATCTTAACAGAACGATCTACTACAAGCGAGAAGCTTCTGGAACAATAAGGCGCGGTCTGCGCCGAGTACTGCTGATAGTCTTTGTGGGCGGAAATCGAATACAGTGAAAGAAACGCGCGTGGCAATATATAAGACACCTAAACATTGCATAAGACAATTATTGTCTTGGCACATGCGCAAAAAGATATGGTGGGAAGGCTTAATAAGAAATCGCTTAATTTGCAATTACCAGCATAGACTTTGAACCATCACTCTGCCAGAGTTTAGGTTCGCGTGTATTCGATGCATGAATGCGCTGAAATTTCCTGCAGGCTCGGTTTCACTGCAGTTGAACACATTCTCTTAAAGTGATGCGAGTGTTCTGGCATACTGCCGATTCATTGTAGTCGGTCGATCGGAAGGACAGCGCATTACAACATAGCGTTTCAAAGATGGATGATGATGATATATTTTGTTTAATGGCAAAGAGTGACAATCGCAAGCATGGAGCAGCTCTTGTAAGCATTTATCATGACATTAACATCAGGTAACGGGCAGATGAAACAATGTGAGCATACTTATCACCTTATATATCTTCCTAATTATATGCTTAGCTTACTACGTTCCTAACATTAGTGTCCCTTGGCGACAGCAGTGACGTATATTGTTCTTGCTCAGCTATTACATTTGAATGCGCCACAGTAAAGACAGCGTTTGAAATATGTCAAATTAACTCTGTTCGATTGAAAAGTCAAGTCACGAGGTGGACATATCGTAATGAACCAGGTGCTCTTTTGTGTCTGATGTATTTGTGGAAGACGACAAAGACGACCTTTAGCAGTGACTTCGGTGAGCATACGCTGCTCCTTAGCATGTACAGGCACGGCCACTGTTAAAGGGAACACTTGCACGCAGAGCATGTCTAGATTTCATTTTCTTGCATAAAAACAAGGCTTAGATTTGCATAAGGCTACTGGTGGTTGACAGCTCAGACTCTTTCCGACAAACCAGTAAAGTGCATCTTCAATGTTTCCCCATCCACTTGCAGTTAGCGGGCCAGCAATAAGAAAGGTGCTCATTCGAGTGTTTCCTTTAACAGTGAACGCGTCGTACATGCTGTTGAACAATTGTCGTTGTCGCAAATTGGCGTCCTTAGGCCTACTTTAAAAAAGTTAATGCCTCAATGAAACCCTCTTAGTTATGATACCGCATTAACCTGCATAAAGATTTGCTACTGAAACCTAATTTCGGGCACTGCTCTGTGATGTGTACGAACAACGCAACCTCGCTTGCAAATGCAGTACGATCATTTGGCGTCTTCGCAAGGTTCCATAGAAATCGAGAATGGGCATCTGTATGACTGCAACTGAATTTGTAAATATAATGGCCATGTGATATTGTGCATACGAGTACGTGTTGCAAAGCAATATCATTTAGCAATAATTTTCATACCATCTACCAAGAGGTTCGCAATCGAAACATCAGCGCAGCTTGCAGTGGAGGCGGAATGCTAAAGAGACAGAGAAGCTGATGGGCAGCTTGGCACTAGGGGTGCCAAGCCTGAAGGAGATGCGGACCTTAGCGGCCTTCTTTGTGTGTCTTTAGTTTCCTCTCTTTATCTTCACCTCTTTCCTTTTCCCCTTCACTTCTTTCTGTCTCTTTTTTGTCCCTGTTTGTTTTTATTGACCGTGTACTGCACGATGTCAGTGCACGTTAAAAAACGCCAAATGGTCGAAATTTCCGGAGCCCTCCAGTACGGAGTCCTTCATAATCATATGGTGGTTTTGGGCAGTAAAACTCGAGACAGTCTTATTATTATTGTTATTATTATTATTATTATTATTTTTATTATTATTAATTTCTCTTGAGTTTTCTCTCTTTATTTCTACTTATTTATATTTCGTTCCCTTTATTTCCTTACATTGTCTCACTCTTTCTCATTCTCTCTAAGGCATGCCTTACTACCTACCCTCCTCATTTCTCTCCTCCTCGTCCTCACATATCCCCTCCTCACTCTCACTTCCCTTCCACTACTCCTTTCACTAGGATACTAGAACAGATGGTGCTCTATTAGCGTGCCGGGATAGACGACGGTTAAAAATCTAGCCTTCAAATAGTGGTTGCGCAGGTTCGAATCCCTCCGCTTTGCGAGGATTTTGTTTTCGCCAAGAATTTCCATATTTCCCATTCTTTCTATCTCATTTTTTTCTTTTCTATCTATCTTTCTCTTTCTGTCTCCCCCTTGCTATACGACCGACAAATCGGCACGCGTGTTCTTCGAGCGAATCAGAAGTTGAAGAAGATGAAGAGAGCGGGCGCCGGCTTATAAGGATTGCAGTATCATGTTACCCGCGGACAATATGCGGCAAGCTTAAACAGCTTCTCTGTTAAAATATGCACGACCTGAGGGCGTCATACACTCTTATCACGGTAACGTTTAGGACAGCATAAAACGGCAAGTAACTTATAGTTTATAGATTACATGGCTGTTACAACAATTTTATCTTTGTGTTTTCTTCATTTACCTCTCACATAAAGGTTACATTGACAGAAGCATGCCATTTTAAAAGCTAAAGCACCGCGATAGGCATTGTAACCTCTAGATTGTAACTTATAAAAGCGCAGTGACTCATCCGTCAGGGGACCTACACTATGGAGTGGAAGTTTATTGGTCAATGTGTCAAATCGCGATCTTTCTTGCTCAAGGTTCGCTTTAGCAATTGAACAGTGAATAATGTATAAACAGAACGGGTATTAGGTAACAGCAGAAAAGAAAATAAGAGTAGCAGCGATATTAGATTGCGGGATACGGTTGCAAGTGATGGTGGGGTATGAATTAAAACTGCATTGAACATAAAGTGAGCCCACTTCACACGTAATAAAGAAGTGGCATAAAATCCGAACAGACATGGGCACAACAACCAAAAAAAAATTATAAGGATGCGATCGAAGAATAATTCCGTGGAGCGAGAATATGTTCCGAGACTCGCAATACAATTTATCCTAATTTTCTTGTTGTCTTGTCTGTTTAGCTTTTTTTTGTCTTTTTTTTCTCGCGAGAGTTAACTGGCCGTAATGTGCAGCAAACGTCAGGTCACAGCATGGCACCACACACGATTAACCGTCATCAATTTGCCAACACAGGAGAAAAAGATGCCGCTAAGTTCACAAAACAGCATGCGACGGCCGCTCCAGTGTGAGCGCATAGAGCAGGGGTCTCAAACTCATCTCAGCCAGCGGGCCGCAGTCACGCAGTTTAGTCCCGCAAGGGCCGGGGCAGTGAAGAAGGTAGAAGCGGGGGGAAGGGGGGGGGGATTTGTACAATTTGCTTGCAAAAGCTGCCATTTGAAAGAAAATTTTCCCATATCTCATATACAGGTAATTCCTGAAGGAGGTTTGGTGCCAGGATTCCAAAAACACGTCGATATCGATCTCGAAAATGACTCAAATCTGGACGCCGATTACGAAATATAATTTTTGTTTCACGGTTATGTTTCAAAACAAAGGGAACACATGGGATGCCTCACGGAACAGTGCGTTAAACCAGTCAGGTCTGTGTACATGCGGAACATAATTCGTAAGAAAAATAAAATAAAATACGAGGGGCAAAGACCGTCATGTGAGGGCCGCGGGCCGCAACTGAAAGCCTGGCGGGCCGGATGCGGCCCTGCGGGCCGCGTGTTTGAGACCCCTGGCATAGACGGATGTGTGAGCTCGCGGTGATGGCGTGACTCACAAATGTGGCGTCTTACTGGCGCCGTTTCAACCAGTTTTAACCGCATCGAAGGAAGGACGGCGTCATCTCTCTGAGGCTTTGCACAGCTTGAGGTGTATGTCGGGAAGGGCATTCGAATGAGAGGCGGTTGGTGTGGTTGGTGTGGTGTTTGAAGTCGCGCTTGTGCTGCTCTTTGTTTCATCGATTTAACCAGGTTTTACGCTCCTCGTTTTGATGACGTCCATTGCCTAATCGTGTTTTGTACGTGAGTGACGCGTACCTTGTGACACAGTAAGCAAACACACTCGCAAACGCGCGATCCGCCGCAAATCAGCCACGAGGCAATGCAACGGGGACATGTTCAGTGCGCTGCGCGTCCGTTGCAACGAGCTGCATTGCCGATTCTTCGCCTGTCTGAGACTGGCAATTATCGAACGTGTTGCATCCGTTGTTACGGTGGCCGAAGACAGCAGCCAATATGATCTACACGTAATTAATGTTCTCTGTTCAGTGCATTATTTGCTTGCGTATGTGTGTTTATGTCACGTGCTTGCAAGAATTTACGCTCATGCTTACGCTACTGTAAGAGGTGGACCATATCAGAATAATAACTGATGTCATGTTTTATGCAATGCATTGTTATTGGCAGAATTCAGTTCGCGTTTGTCCTTACAAGGCGGATGTTTGGGCGTATATTATCAAACATCCGACTAAGATCATTTGTTCTCTCTCCAGTTTATCTGAGAAGCATGAAGGACAGAAGTTTAGCCCTTCTTGCTGTCATCGTGTTGGTACCTTGAAATTGCTCGATGAAGCATGCAATCACGGTGCGAAATATTGTTGCCAGCATCAACAAAGTGCCCCATATCAGCGCTGCCCAGAAGATTTCTGGGTGCACACTAACTTGCTCCTCTGGTTTTTTTGTCACGACTTGGTCGCAGGTAGATGATATCTGTGGGTGTGTATGTGTGTGTGTGTGTGGGTGAGGTGGGGAGTGAATTAGTGTTTTCGCGTGCGTGTGTGCGTATGTGCGTGTATGTGTGTGGGAGTGAGTGAGTGCGTCAGCGTGTGTGTGCATATGCGCGCGGGCATTCGTGTGTTTGTGTACGTGTGTGGATATGTCTGCGCGCGCGTTTGTGTTGATGTGCGTGTGTGTGAGTGGATGAGTGTGTTTGCCTGTGTGTACATATATGTACCCGCGCGTTTGTGTGTGCGTGTGTGTGTGCGTGTGTGTGTGTGTGTGTGTGTGTGTGTGTGTGTGTGTGTGTGTGTGTGTGTGTGTGCGAGTGAGCGAGCAAGTGAGTTTTCGAGTGCCTGTATGTGTGCGGGTGCTTGTGCCTGTGTGTACATGAGTGGGTGAGTGTGTTTGTGCAAGCGTGTGTATGTGTGCGCGCGCGTTTCCCTCTCTGTCTCTGTGCGTGCGAGCACGCGCACGCGCGTGAGTGTGCGTGTTCAATTTTTGCCTTGGTCGGCTCAATGTTTCGGGTTTTCTGCCTTCACCATGTATCATCCCAACCAGACGGGCTTCCGTCAAACTTTTTCTGTGCGTTGAGCTTGACTTGAAACCTTACCACAAATATATACCGTAGTCATCTTCGTTCCATAGTAGCACTCATACAGATCGCAATGTACGGGCGTTCAAAATTAAGATGACTTGAATTCATGCCCACGCTTCCGCTACTGCAAGAGGTGGGTCGTGTCAGAAAAAATAAATTGTCAGTCTTTGACGCAATTAATTGTTATCGGCAGTACTTGCTCTGCGGCGCTCGACTATACGCCGAACTGCGTCGCTATCTAAACGGGGCAGCTGCAAAGGATATGTTACGCAAAAAACAATACGCTGTGGCTTAACTATATTTCAGATAGCATGAATGCCAGCAATCGTGCAAAGTAGGAGTCCGAAGGGGGGACATGGTTGTTGTGGTTGGTATGTCTTTCGATGTTCTTGGTTCTGTGGCGATGTGAATCTGTTCTCTTACAATAAGGTAATTTTTGTTCTTGTTCTAGTTCTGTTCTATGGTGAAAGCAACGGGCCATCGTGGTTAGAAAAGCTGAATCGGTATACATGTTATGTAACTGTCATAGCCGGAATGTTTGAAGGTACGTAAACAGCACAAATGTATTTTTTTTCTTTTTTTTGCCATATTCATTGTCTTGCGTTGAAACCGTTTACAGCATACATCCTTCCCAAGGCATGCTGCGAGGATCTCCAGGAAGCTGGAAACTTCCGGACGCCGATATGACTTACGTTCCGTGCAGCCCAAAATATGAACTGCCACGTGGAATATACTCCTTGAGGAAAACAATTAGGTACGAACATATTAAATCTCCTCGTGAAATGCTTAGTTTGGTCACTGAAAAACCTTGGTTCGCCGTGGTGGAGCAGTGGGTATGGTGCTGGCCTGCTGACCCGAAGGTCGCGGGTTCGATTCCGGCCGCAGCGGTCACATTTTCATGGCGGCGAAATGGTAGAGGCCCGTGTACTCTGCGATATCAGTGCACGTTAAAGCACACCACATGGTCAAAATTTCCGGAGCCCTCCACTACGGCGCCTCGCATAATCAAATCGTGGTTTTGGGACGTGAAACTTCGGATACTATTACGAAAAATGTTGATTTTACAATTTCTGTTTCTAATCACCTGGTGCCGTGTTTCTGCGACGAAAATGTCTCTTACATTATAGTTTGCTGACTCTTGTGCTAAAGAGAAGCAAATGACATGTGGGATTAACGTACTTTTTTCAGTTCAGAATTTTTGTTTTCGGATAAACGTATTGCACAGGATATTAGATTTTAGGAGCGCGTATGTATTGGTCAAGTGACAACCCCTTTTTTGGGTAGGGGGGGGTAAGTATATGTCTTACATTGCATGTTATCAGCAGTTGTGCGCAATATGGCAGTACCGCTGCCATAGTGTAAAACAACTGTACTCTTCTTTTAGGATCCACTGTCCAGCGAAGAGATTGCGGAATCAGCAACTGATATATTGTCCGAAGAAACATGATTGTGCGTGCATCAAGAGAAGGTTTTACTGCAGGTCCTGACCACCTGCTTCTGTAAATTTTTGCTGACCACAGGTGAAAGCAAGGAGAAACGCTTTGAATACCGGTGGCCTTCTATCAGCTAGGCAATCCCTGAACCAATATTGAAAAAGTAATCAATAAACTTATGTGTATTGATGACTATCACGCAACTTTGATGCATTTTGCTTTGAAGGTATGAAAGCAATAAAGTATGCATTCTTTTAGAATGGTTCACGTTTTTTTTCCTACAACTCCTTATGCACATCAATTTTTGTACAATGCTTGATTTGGTCTTCTTTTAAATTTTTCTTTAACATTACCTTTCGTTTAGGTACATGGTCTTGTACGCCTTCACAAGCTGTGTTCTACAGCACATGCTCAGGAAACTCGAACAATGCCCCCTACATTGCAAAAGTTGTTATCACTATCAATTTCGTGTTTTGCACCGACGCAAAAAAAAAGAAAACTGATATTTTTATTTAAATGCAATTACGTGTGATATTGTGGGCAAAGGCTTCCCTTTTTCAAACTGTGCCACAGATGCCTGTTGAACCATTAAAAAGCATATCACCTGAAGAAAATAAAGAAAGTGCATTTGGGTCACAGCAAAGGAGAAAGTAGGAGGAGTTGCACTTGGATTGTTATATATGCTGCACGTATGTGTTAATGGTTTGAGTGAGTTAGTAGCATTACAGAAATGCAAACATTCCACGCACAGCCCAAGCGACAAAAGTAAAGGACTGAAAATCATCCTCTTTTTTGGCTGCCCTCTGGGTTTCATCGTCCTGTTTATGCGCAACGTGCCAGCAGGTATGGTATGCCGCACACATGAGTAAACTTAAGGAGAAGCACGATTCTGATCACACGTTATTGGCAGGGGGGCCTCCATTCAGTGTAACCGCTCTACCTATGCTCCGCCAACCCAGGTGTCGTCAAACAAAGGGTATGTGCCTCTTTTTTCTTTCGATCTTCTTTCTTCGACACATTCCGGACCAGTTGCTCCGCGCATGATCGATCCAGCCAAGTGTTGCCTAGCAAGAGAAGCGTGCGCACGCCCAATCTTTCGTACTCTCTTCTGCGCCTTTATTATGCTGTGTACACATATGTACACAGAGTGACGAGAACGTTCACGGAGCATGTCATGTGGCCTGCCCCTTTCTGAATACACATGCTGGAGCTTTGGAATAATTCTGGGACATGTCTGCTTAGAGCACGACAGTTACGGTGTCTGTGGCAAGAGATGTACGTTTTCCTCATCCCACGAAAAAACAGAAAACAATGTCCTTTGGAGTTGGCTTAGAGCTCGCATGCATCATAACGTCACACCTTACACCACAAGCATCGAGTCGTTCAAATGGGGTCTGTCCATAAACGAGCAATTAAGAAGATCAGGTGATTGACAGATATTCTTAATTATGAGTTGTCCCATGTGTGTCAGACAAGTAGCCTCTCTTGATCCAATTACGTAAAAGATTAAGCGTTACAATTTGCATGTAGACGGCTATTAAAACCGCACAAGGAATTGCGGGGAAAAAAAACACGAGGCACGTGCAGCAAGAAGTCCGAAAGAGTGGAAAGCCGTACGTGCTTCCGTTGCTGCGGCACACCTGGCTGATCAATGCATTCGATGAGCGTAACCTCCTGGAATGCGTCGAAGAAAGAAGAGCGAAGGAAAGAAAGGCGCAGAGCGGTGGCCGTATAAAATCTCCTGCAAGCCGTTTTGTGTGAACAGTATACTGTGTACTGTGCAACGTAACCTCTATTTTTACGTGAGAACGCTCGATATTGTGAACCGGTGCTAAAGGTTATTCTGTGACGTCTGTCTTAAAAGTAAGTTTGTGCATTTTTAGTAAAGGTTAATTCTGCAAAGGTTACTAGATAATTTTTATTTCATAAGTACACAAATTTGTGAAATTGTGCATCTTTAGTAAACGTTACCGTGCTTAGAGTGTACACTTTCTGTTTATAGACCCGTTCTGTTTATACATTATGTTCAATTGCTAAATCCAACCTTGAACAAGAAAGATCGCGATTGGACACATTGGTCAATAAACGTCCGCTCCATAGTGTAGGTCCCCTGACGAATGAGTTACTGCGCTTTTATAAGTTACAATCTAAAGGTTACAATGCCTCTCACGGTGCCTTAGCTTTTAAAATGGCATGCTACTGTCAATGTAACCTTTATGTGAGAGGGAAATGAAGAAAACACAAGGATAAAATTATTGTAACAGCCATGTAACTTATAAATTATAAGTTACTTGCCGTGTTATGCTGTTCTAAACGTTACCGTGATTAGAGTGTACTACTAGACGACAATGGCTTCGTTCGCTGCAGTACTGCTTTCAAAGTAGCACTAGCACAATAGCGATGTTGAAATAGAGCATTTGCCTGCAGCGCGGGAATTAGGTAGGAGCACGTTAAAGAACCCCAGGCGGCCGATATTTCCGGGGCCCTTCCCTACGACGTCCACATAATCATGTCTTAGTTTCGGGACGTCATGCGCAGCAATTGCAAGTATTACTGATGTGTGGGGTCTACTAGGCCAACTTATAGTGAAGCCTCAGTTTTTCAATTCATAGAACAGCACGCTCACCAAACATTCGGTTGCAGAAGCACTGTTATCAAAGGCAGTTGCTATAGATACGTGAAGGTGGCTGTGGGCACCTTGTTCATTAAAGATTGGGTGAAATCGTTCGTCGACCAGCAATATTTCGAATAGTAAAAGTGTCATGCGAATGATGTCGAATACCGAACGGTTCGAATCCAATATCCGAATATTAGAATATTCGCTCCCTCTAATAATTATAATGGAAATACGCAATGACTACTGATGTTTTGTGGTGAGGGAGGACCAATTAGGTTGTACAAGAAAAATGTAGTCTTTCGAAGAATAAGTAATAAGAACATACAAAACATAATTTATGTCGACGATCAATCATCAAGCAAGATTGAGATGGAAAAAGCGGAAATGGTAATGACGATTATTAATCCAGACACTCTGAATAAGGTGATTTTCTACAATCCACGTTATTGGAGTACAGAGATACTTAGGCTCTAGAGTGCCCAATCACGACAAGCAGAAACCCAATCAGCGGGCGATGAATGTCACGCAATCAAATTCTAATACTGCTCTGAAACGTTGCCGCCGTGCCAACCAAGAAACAGATACTTTTTTTAGGTTAAAATCTCCTCGTTGGCATGCTGAGGTACTTGTCTGTTTCCACGCGTTTCTAAGGCTCTTTTCGGAATGGGTTGGGATCTTGTTTTGTTTATTTCTACTCTCTAAAAAGGTGCTCCTTTTAAGCAGATAAGTACCAGGCACGCAACAATATTTCTCGCCTAATTATGGCAGATCAGTAGTTGCAATAATATTCGCTATCACCTTTCCTCACGCGACCTGACGGAACCAAACGTGAACAGAGCCCGCAAATATGTTTGTGATGTTACATAGAAGCCCGCCAAAGCCGCAAACGCGCAAGATACAGAATAGGAAATGTACGTACAGGGTGCTCCGCTTGCCAACAGAAATATCATTGAACACAGAACTGCTGTAAATGCCACGTTGCCTCGCATTTTATCCCAGAGTGCCTATTAGAATGTAATTATATGTGTATTTATTCTCTTTCTGCACAAGCACAAATTCACAATTTCAGAAATTTGGTGAGCATAAAGATTTCCACCAAAGGAAGAGATGACTAACAGAAATACTCCTCATTAATATATATTTTGAGCAAAGCCAGAACATTCTAGTTATGGACGAATATGAAGCATATTTATTATGAATGAATGTAATGGCAAGCAATTTGCGAGTACACAGTAAATAAAACACATAGGCTGTACTCATTCCAACACTCCGAAAGAAACAATTATATTTTAGCACCACTTCGGAGCATACTTTTTGCGATTCTTGTACAGACGCGAACATTTTTGATCAAACATAAACATCGTTAGGAGGTCTACTTACGACAGGCGTTGCAAAAGTCATACCAGGGCGCAAGTTCTTAGAAGAGTGCATACGTCATCCGAAAATAGCTTAGATGTATCTAACCGCAACACATTACGCTGACGTATTTCCTCAGTTGTCAGCAACGTAAGTACACCATTATGTGCAGGGGACGAATATATTAGCGGTATCCAATTAGGCACCGCGTGTCGCGGTGTGGTCATGATCTTTCAATTTTGACATTTCTATGACGCGTACCATACTGCGCGGAATCAATAATGCAATAGGTTATAGCAATTAAGTGAAGGCTCTAAGCCTCGAATAAGACGCACCGCAACTGATAACAGGTTTAAGTTTAATTAAAAAACGAAAACAAAAAAAAATGAGGAACATTTGGTTATTGAGCAGAAAATTAAATTTGGTGAGAACATGCTATCAGTGAAGCCAGAGGCGCACTATACTATGCGAAAGAAACAATGGATATCATTATTTGTTTGGCTAAATAACTATCATCTTAGCTTTTTTCTCTATATGCGTCCAAGAAAATGCTGTCACAGGGCTCTTGAAACCGGCAATAATAAAATACATTTCTTATATTCGGTGAGACAAGTTGCGAATGATGTACACCCTAGCAATTTTTCAACAATATCCCGCGAGCGCTGATCGTGGGATATGGTAGCCTTTAATATTCTCGTAAAGTAAGTAGATCTGCCGACGATGCGCAATCGCACAAAACACCCTGAACTGCGACTGTACAAAAAAAAAAAATGCAAACGATAAAAAATGTCGATGAGTGCCTATATAGCCGTGCGCTTCCGTCAACATCTCGAGGCTCTTCATAGCTTGAAGCAATTATCTATGAAAGGTGTTCACAAAAAAAATTACACCATCTCCCGCTAAAGGGAGCCAGGTGTAGATGTGAAGCAGCGGGCGCTAACGCTTACACTGGCGGCGGCGTTGACGCTGGCGCTCATCGCAGCGTTGCGCAGGAGAGAAAACTGGGGAGGCGCAAAGCAAGCAGTGATGAAGCGGTGTTTCCTACTGGAACATGCCAATCGCTGCTAATGGGCAATGAGAGACAGAAGACTCCGACTGGACACAGAGACCCGCACTCAGCTTTTAGTTAACGCGCACGCTGCGAATTTTTATTGGTCAACAACGCACAGGAGAAATCTCCCACCGGCACCATCTTGGAGGTCAAGATCCATTGTCATATATACGGGGTGGCCAGTGAACGGTTGTGCAGCGCCAGCAGTCGGTTTTTTCAACCAAGAAACTCGCTAGCAGACGCTGCCTGCGTCGGCGTCGCGAGGCGAGAGAGGGGGGAGCGTAGGAGAGGAGAGAGAGGGGGTGACACGCATGCGCACTGGGAGTGTGAACGCCGTGGGTAGGGATGCGTAGAGGAGAGAGAGGGGGAGCGTAGGAGAGGAGAGAGAGGGGGGACGCGCATGCGCAGTGGGGAGTGTAGATGCCGCGGGCAGGGATGCCTAGAGGAGGGGGGGAGTGTAAGATGGGAGAGAGGAGGGGAGGCGCATGCGCAGTGAGGGTGTGGTTGCCGCGGGGAGGGATGCCTAGAGGAGAAAGAGGGGGAGAGGAGGTTTTTTATTTTTATTTTTTAAAGGGTTTGCGCATGCGCAGTAAGGGTGGGCACGCGGCACACCACCACCACCACCACCACCGGATTAAGCTTCGCCATAAGATGCTTCACATCTAAAAAACGAAAAAATTACACCATCTCCCGCTAATGGGAACCATGTGTAGATGTGAAGCAGCGGGCGCTAACGCTTACACTGGCGGTGGCGTTGACGCTGACGCTCATCGCAGCGTTGCGCAGGAGAGAAAACTGGGGAGGCGCAAAGCAGGCAGTGATGGAGCAGTGTTTCCTACTGGAACATGCCAATCGCTGCTAATGGGCAATGAGAGACAGAATACTCCGACTGGACACAGAGACCCACACTCCGCTTTTAGTTAAAGCGTACGCTGCGAATTTTTATTGTTCAACAACGCACAGGAGAAATCTCCCACCGGCACCACCTTGGAGGTCAAGATCCATTGCCATATATACGGGGTGGCCAGTGAACGGTTGTGCAGCGCGAGCAGTCGGTTTTTTCAACCAAGAATGTCCGCCTCGGTGGATCAGTGGCTAGGGTGCTCGGCTGCTGACCCGAAGGTCGCGGGTTCGATCCCGGCCGCGGCGGTCGCATTTCGATGGAGGCGAAATGGTAGAGGCCCGTGTACTGTGCGATGTCAGTGCACGTTAAAGAACACCAGATGGTCAAAATTTCCGGAGTCCTCCACTACGGCGTCTCTCATAATCATATCGTGGTTTTGGGACGTAAAACCCCAGATATTATTATATTTTCAACCAAGAAACTCGCTAGCAGACGCTGCCGGCGTCGGCGTCGCGAGGCGAGAGAGGGGCGGGGGGAGCGTAGGAGAGGGCAGAGGGGGGGACGCGCATGCGCAGTGGGAGTGTGGACGCCGCGGGCAGGTATGCCTATAGGAGAGAGGGGGGAGCGTAGGAGAGAAGAGAGAGGGGGGACGCGCATGCGCAGTGGGAGTGTGGACGCCGCGGGCAGGGATGCCTAGAGGAGAGAGGGGGGGAGCGCAAGAGGGGAGAGAGGGAGGGGAGGCGCATGCGCAGTGAGGGATGCCTAGAGGAGAGAGGGGGGAGAGGAGGTTTTTTATTTTTATTTTTTTGAAAGGGTTTGCGCATGCGCAGTAAGGGTGGCCACGCCGGCACACCACCACCACCACCGGATTAAGCTTTGCCATAAGATGCTTCACATCTAAAGGACAGCGGACAATTCAACAGAAAGTGAATATGCCTAGAACAGTTGAGGACACTTGCACTCGGCGGCGCATAGCACGCATGCACCTAATATTGATCATTCGTCCGATGTGCTGCGTTCTACGGTGATCTTTACTTACAGATTACTTAAATTTCTGTTGAAGCAAACAACCTATCAGACCGCGCTCGCAGTTTGGGGTGTTTTCTGCGCTTGCGCATCCTCAGCAGTTCTGGTTACATTACGAGAATATTAAAAGCTACCATATCCCACGCTCAGTACTCACTTCATATTGTTAAAAAATTGCTAGTGTACGTACAAGCAAAGTGAAAAAGCTTCTCGGGGAATCGTGCATTCCGCAGTAAAATTCATTACTTAGTGTACGCAACCGAGCGTAGCAGCGGCTCAAAATTGGGTATGCTGTCCATAAAGCACTCACGGTCATTAGATGAAATTTAGCGCAATGAAATGACTGGCGACATTTTTCGTATTTTGCATACTATTTTTCTGAGGCGCGCGCCTCATGTCTGGCATTTGTGAAAGTACTGGGAAAGACCGCTCACCTGCAGCTCGCTACGTCAGCAAAGTTCAGTGCAATGGAGGCGGGAGGCGCAAGTCTTGTAGTGTGCTTACTATTTTTCTACCGGGGAACACTTTTTGTCGGTTTGGAATTATTAATTTCACACAAGTGGCACTTAAACTTCCCGTGTTGCTAAACGTGTAATTAACGGTGAGATATGTCCTTATCAGTCGATCTATTGATCATTGCCTCATGTCCCGAAAGCTCTCTGCGCCTAACCCGCTTCTGCGCTGCCTCCGTTGTACAGCCGACCTTTGGCCATGCTGTATTACATTGTCACACCGATTTCTTGCTTTACCTTTATTGCGATAGCAATTATATGGACACTCCCGGCAGATGTTTGCCGTCACCATCATGCCCCGGATATGTATATGTATGTATATATAAAAAAAGGCACAAAGAAATATATATCACAAGAAAAAATTCCAGTGCACCCGACCGCGGATTCGAACCAGTGACCCGTCGCAGTGCAGCACGGTGTGTTAGAGAACTAGGCCACTCCCCATTCGTGCACCGGCATAATAGTGGCAAGCTATTTATGCACGCAATTTACGGTTGGTGGTATGCAGATCTCGGAGGACCTTGAACGTGTTTTGTATCCATGTTTAAAAAAGAGCGCGAAAAAAACCCACAACAGACAGGTACGAAGGACACAGGACGACGCGCTACTAGCAACTGAAGTTTTTATGAAAAGCGTAGAAAGAATCAAAGGCGCGTCACCTACGTACCTGTCTGTTGTGGTTTTTTTCGCGCTTTTTCTAAACATGAATTTCAACCAACTCGCCCAACTGTCCCTGCTAATTCAGTGTTTTGTATCATGCAACACTCCTACATTTTATCAACACTCCAACACTCCTACATTTGTATCCTACAACACTCCTACATGCAACACTCCTACACTCCTAACTGCTCTTGAGACGCACACGAAAAACGGGCCCCTTTGTGTACCCAGTCGTGATGTGAAACGAGAGAAAAAAAGAGCAGCGTGCACCTTGCGTCAGACGCCACCGCGTGGCAGGAAACAAAGAGGAGTCATTCCGCGCGCCGCATTTTAAAAGAAGAAAAAATATCTGAGAGCGTCCGGTTCTGCCAACACCTGTTCTGCGTTGTCGACACTTGCAGCGCGTTGCTCAAACACAAAGGCGTAACAACTGTGACAGTTGTTAGTTAACACTTCTCCTGCGTATACCTGCGCGTCCTTTTCGAGCATCCTTCTATGTGCTTCAGCGGGAAGCTGTAAGTATCGAGCTGCTCGTCTACGTGTGACATTCCAATTTCTTCCTGTCGCATTCATTGCTTCACCCTTGCGGGGAAACTGTGACTTTTTTCACCCACAAAAACTGTCAGCAACGCTCGGCGCCGAACGCGGCGCAATGTTCGGGAGGATTCGCGATTGTCTGAGATCACTTCGTTAAGATAACGCGCAGATCGCGATTGGTCAAGTTTAATCGAGAGCTCGCGAAAGCGCCGGCGATAACGCTTGAACATTGGATGCATCATATATAAATGCAGACGCACCTTACCACGAATCAGATTATCGACGGGCGACGCCTCTCTTCGCCGTGATCAGTGTACATCGTGCATTGCTTGCTTGCAGTCTGACTTTCCGTTTCCCGGCCACAAGTTTGGCCAAATAAAGAGTAACGTATTTCTGAGTAATGCTGGAGTCTTCTTCACCATCACGACCACGGGACAATTTTGTGATGGCGCCATCGTATGTGAAGCCATACAGACTTCGTCATGGCTTCACAATTTTGGCGATTTTTCACACAATGATTATGCCATGAAGCCGTAATCCATGATCACATAAATTTCTGTGTCAATCATGTTGACGCCGCCGATCATTTTTGTAGTTCGATGAGGCATTAAATATATTGCCTTAAAACAACACTTTTCAACCAGAAGCACGAATTTGGTACCATTTTGCTGACGGGTGTCCCCGAGCTCACGTAGAAAAAGTGAGTGGTTGAGATGTCCTCAGCCAGGTGCCTCAAACAGCGCAGCTGCACACAGTCTTTAAAAAACTGAGTCAATTTATTTTATTATCCTGACAGTTAATTGGCCCTATATTAAGTAACGCTAGGCTCCCTCACAATATGCAGCCAATATAACTTAACTTGAAACAAGACGATCAATTTTAATTATTCAAGAACGCTTTTCATGAAGATTAGAAAAACCGGAATTGAGTGATAAGCGGATATGCCTGGAAGAGAAACAAGAGTGGCATTTGGCACTCGTGCCACTAAGAGTATTGGAAAATATCATACATCAGGTTTTCGTTACGTGTTTCAGTGGCTGCAGCACGGCTAGTCGGCATCTTTGAACTAAACAAACAAATTCCATGCATTTCCACGAAGTTAATGATGATTAGTCGGTGAAGCACGGTGAGTGTTTGGTAACCGTGAATCTCCCGTGACATTTTCCCCACTCGCTCACGGAAAGGAGTTACAACGCGTGTGTTCAGATGTAATGTGTTTTATTGGTCATACCTAGTATGCCGTATTGAGTTCTGGATTCCGTTTGCCTTTCATTATCACCGCTTTGTGTTTCGTGAAATGTAGAGCCAATGGTTCTTCCAGCAGATCTAATCTGAAGTTGGCCAGGACAAGGTCTATTCACGTCCCCTTGGTGGTGGTTGGTTGTTTACAGTCATACGAAATGCATCGCACAGCATATCGAGACGTCATATACTGCACAAGCCAGTGGTTGTCCGTGATGTCAACGTTAAAGTCACCGACTAGTACGAAGGGGTTTTTCTTGGACTGTTGCCGTTTTGCTGCCGCTTCTCGAGCTCTCAACTGCGGGTCCGCTTGTGGTTTTTGTCGTTTTGCTGCTGCTTCGCGCACTCTCAACTCCAGGTGTAATCGTCGACGTTGTCGTTGAGCCACCGCATGCCGCGTTTTACGTTCGTTCTGATCCATGGCACAAAGAGAATCTTCCTCATCTGTGCATATCATCATCAACGTGATTTAGCTCAAGCCGTGCTGATGTTTTTGCACCTGGGTTACGAGCGGGCACGCCGCCGCACTCCGACAAGGCATGGTCTTAAGGTGATTCACCCCTAAAAGGCATCAAAAGGCAAACTCATATACGAGCCAATTACTTTTCTACCATTATGGTGCGTTACTCAAGACACCAGCGAGCATTTTTGGTTGAAATGAATTGCATTTCTTTAAATTTCAAGAAATCATACCACCACTCGCATACTGTACGATGAGCGAGCGTTATACAAGGTTTGTGGATGTGATGATGTTGGACAAGAATGATTCTGACTGAAGCCCAGAATGAAATTCGTTGGCGATGTGCATGCGGACTGATTCTCTATTATTTACTTGCCGATATGCTAAATTTTTTCAGGGCGGGACGGGAGCGAAGCTCAGACTGAAACTCGAAGACAGAAAAAGAGCCCCTTGAATCCTTTTTTAGAGATTTCGAGATATAGAACTTGACACGTATGTGACTCTTTATAACTGGACCCTTTCTTTCTTTCTTTCTTTCTTTCTTTCTTTCTTTCTTTCTTTCTTTCTTTCTTTCTTTCTTTCTTTCTTTCTTTCTTTCTTTCTTTCTTTCTTTCTTTCTTTCTTTCTTTCTTTCTTTCTTTCTTTCTTTCTTTCTTTCTATTTCTTTTTCCAGCGTTCACATCAAAACAAGGCTGTGTTCTTTTTAGGTATTGTTTGATACCTTAGCACCTCTGCAAACCACTTTCTCGTACTGTAGTTGTATGCACTGGTGAAGGTCTTCATATTTAGCTTGCAACGCTGCTTCCAGCTGTATGTAGCAAGTTCTCTTGCAGTCTAACTTATGAGTATGCAATGCGTTTCTCAGACAGATGAAGATCAGTGAAATGCAGCCATAATCAAGAATTTGCTCGAATGTTTGAATTACTATTCCTAAATGACCCCAGGAGTTAACCATAAATAAGCGTTATGTTCGAAGAACAGTTATGCAAGTATTGTTTTTGCTGCATTCTTTTTGTTTCCCAGATACTCCACGTTGAAAACACGCCCGATCAGAACGAGCACTGCTTGAAAAACTTCGACCTGTTACAGTACAGGTAGATGATGAGTGACATAGCAGTGTACATGAAGCTTTCATCAAAAGCATGGAGGAGAAAGTGCAGCGTTTGATGGGTATGTCATGTCTTACTTGTGTTCTCTTGTGTCTGATAAATTTTTCCTCTCACAAATGTAAAAGTTTACTTTTTTCCACGTGTTGAATTGTATGAAAGCAGTTCAGTATTATCTATGTAGTGATTTTTCAGCGAATTTGGCACTGATAAAGTTTTCACTCTTGCATTTATCGTCACAGATAGTAACAGGTACTCGTGATGTGCATTTGAATAGCATTCATTGACATTAAAATCTAGACTTTAGCGAGAGCATACGAATATCCCAGCGGAGGTTCAGTATTCAGATCTACGTTTATACAAGCAAAACCTGCTCTTCAGACGAAAAAAAATGCAGTTTCGATAAGTGCACAACTGCATCAAGCCAAGGAAACCTAAGAAACAATCAGACATGTCGTGGTGATGCCTTCGGCATCTACCCATGATACTTAAACAAAAGATAAGTGCTCCCGATACTATATCGTTTACCAATAAGTAATAAAACTTAGTTCGAAACACCATTTCACAAATAAGATGCAGGATTATTTGGTCGCAGCTATACGAAATTGAAGCTGGCAGCACTTCCATCTCACTGTATTGGAGTTTTTTTGTGAATGCATTTATTTTTTGCGGCTCGGCGAGCTGGCTTAGCCTGTTCTTGCCCGCTTGTAGATTAAATGTTGCGACTGTTATTGGTATTATAATTAACAGCAATTTCCACACTTGTGTCTCTTTTTCCACAGTTGCAGCGGTGCTTGCGCACGGGTTGATTGTGGCTTTCTCTGGAACCAAGCCGTGCAAAATGAGGAGCCGAGCGTTCAGCTTGGCGCGTGACCTGGGGTATCCTGTGGATCCCCAGCATGCTCTCAAGGTTCTGCTCATTGAGGTGGGCTCCTGTAATATCTTTTTGCATGCCAGAGCGTTTTTCCAGCGAAGTATGTTGCTAGTTGCAGATTTCAGTAGCGGAGTTGATGGACGTGAGCAAATACAGCCCTCTTAGGTGCACCGGTCACATGCGTGGTATGTGTAGTGATTTTCTGTTTTTTTTTTCTATAGATAAGCGTCAAAAAATATTTTGCCTCCATGCAAGAGGCGCCACAGTGGCTGCACCTGAGTTTTATGCTTCCCAGACGAACAAAAAAATTGATATGGTGGTTTTCTTGTGCAACGATTGAAAGAAACAAAAAAAGAAGAAAACATTTAGTGCAAAAGCAAGGCAATGTGCTGGCACGGCACAAGTGAGATTAGGCTACTTGCAGCTTTTCACGAAAAGATTCCGGCATCAGCTCGCACTCATTCAAATTTTATCACTCACTTGCCACAGGTAATTCTTGCCCGACGTGACAGAACAGTCTCGCTTTGTGTGCGCCGGGCACGATCAGCTTCGATATTCAACTTGTAATTCGATGAGGAACATTTTGGTGTACGTGCTAGTTTAGTGATTTCAGAAAAATATGGTAGTATCACAAATTGGCGAGCACTACAAATTTCTAATATAAGCATTTGCCCTGAAATCAATAATAAGAAGCTAATAAGTGTTTGTTAATTAGTTGCAACAGTGCCACGTGAGCTGCGGTAAAGTATTTTTTCCTTGACATGTACTTCATGTGCATAAACGACGAGAGCCTCACTGTCATAGGATTTTTATTAAAAAAGATGTATCGTTTAAAGCAGCACGCTGAATATTTACTCTCTCACTATGGAGACAAGCTGCAGCACAGAATTTGCATTTTGTGCAAAAATAGTGATTCAGGCATTCTTGTGTCTTATGCTTAAAACGCTTCAGGTGCAAGTCCTTTACATAAGCTCAAACTAAGCTCTAGAACTCTTTTCATTTACCTTTTATTCTCAATGTAGCTTAGCGTTTGCAGGATAGGGACCAAGGAAAAGGACAGGATTAGCGCTTTCTTGGTCCCGGTCCTTTAAGCGCTATGGCTAACGTAGAAGTTCATTTCAGTGGCAGGCGATGTTGCCTACATTATTTGGCAGCCCACATTTAAGCTTCTCAAGCTCCCACTAGTATTTTGGTTGACTTGTCCGCACGCTGAGTTTCGTTACATTGTAGCATAGTTGGGCGTAATATTTCAGTTTATTGCTATCCTAATTCAACATGTGCTCCAAATGCGAAATATCAGTGGGAGCATTATTTGAAAAGAACAGGCGTAAAAAATGCGGAAGTTCTCTTTACCAAATGGAAATTATACACACAGAAAATAGTGTGGCGGGTTATCTGCTTCTATGGTTACGGTGCTCGGCTGCCGATCCGAAAGTTGCGCGCTCGATCCGGGCCGCGGTGGTCGCATTTCGATGAAGGCGAAATATTATACACCCGTGTACTGTGCGATGTCACTGGGCGTTACATAACACTAGATCATCAAACTTTCGGAAGCCTACCATTACTGCGTGCCTCATAATGATGTCGGGCTTTTGGCACGTAAAACCCTGGATATTGTTATCGTTAATACTGTTAAAATGAAATGGTGAAAACGATTATTCCTCAGGTAATGGCAAATGAATGTTTTCTATAAGTAGAGGCATGTTATAAGCTAGCACTAATGCGGCACCACGCACAAGCTTGCCTTACGTCGGGGCATATACGCGGATTTACGATGATTGTGCACTCCTATTATCCTGCGTGCTGTGTGCAAACACCTTTGTGTTGTCCACATTGCCATCAGGTTGGGCGTGTAACTCCAGTAGCAGCCCTAATCTCCGGCCTCACAAGGCCGTGGCGCAGTCAATCTGGCCTATCGGCACCACTGATCTCAACACCTTGCATCCGTATCGTCACGACTCGCTACAGCTGTCCGTGGCCGCCGTCAAACGCACTTGCTTTTTATATGAGACAATGACGCAACTTTGAAACTGTAATAATATCTGATGTTTTACGTCCTAAAACAACAATATGATTATGAGGGACGCGGTAGACGAGGGCTCCGGAAATTTGAAAGATGTTTTTGCAGGAACAAGCGCAGAATTTGAAGCATAAATTTTAGCAAGCAAATCAATAATTTGTAAGGGAACCCGCACACATCAGTTACTTAAGCCCATCGTTGGTTAAATGGATGAACACGAAGTGATTACTTTGAAAGGTACTGCAAGATCACATTGTTGGAGTATTCCCTCTGCAGAAGCTCTTGTTTGCGTAAGAACGTCCTGAGAGGTTAGCTACGTGAACTGTATATCTGTTGGCGGCTGTGCACAAAATAATTTATTTTCATTTATTTGACGGGAAAAGAAAGTCAGACCACGACGCCCTTTTTACCCTGAGAACAGATGTACGCTGACCATAAAAAAAGTAACGACAATACAAACAAAGACAAACGAAACCGTCGTGTTAACCTCGAAAAAACAGAACAATTAGTTTTCTGGGAGATGAATCGGAGGAAAGTTTGCCTGCATCGTTTTAAAGGGACCGAGAACTGATTTTTCCAGACCCATTTTTTTTACTGCGCGACAGAAACCTTAACCTTTGTAGTGTTTGTAGCTCCAGTAGTTAATCCCGAAAGTGCGTAGTTATCTTACAAGCAGTATCTTTCGATCTGAAAGGCCCTAAGCCCGGACGTGCTACGATTCTTCCAGCAACGCTGAGAATTGATAGTGATGCCGCCAGCCCTTCTTGCGATTTGTGAAAGCTGTCCTCGTTCTGCTTTCGCAGAAGTTCCTGTAACTATGCTTAACAACCTTTATTTCGAGTTTTACTGTGTTTGAAAAAACCGCCAGGCCTGCGCGGAACGCGCAGCACAGTCACAGCGAAAGCTGGGAGAGCGGCCTTTCTAGAGCCTTTTATAAACACTCTTGGGGCAACTACTACCGGCGCACTTACATGGTACCCACTACGCCATAAATCATCATAATTTTTGTGTAGTGGGGAGGCGTCTACTATGCCATTATTCGTCATTCTTCGGAAAAGCGAGGTACCCTCTACACACTTGTAAAGCATTATGTGCACTTTGTTGATGCTGTGGCTGACGACGATGAAGAATTATGACACTTTGTAATGGGTTGGAGCATTGAACGACCCACTCGTTACGCAATTCGTATTGTGTGACGCCTGGTTGTTACTTTACTGTTCTAAAACGCTTTACAAGTGTTAACGCGATTTCTCACCCGACATGAAGCCTGGATAGGCTTAGTTTGCACCGCAGTTTCAAGGTCATGACTTACGCCAACAAACTACGACAACGCACGCAGCAACCGGATGAAAACTTGCAAGAGCATATCATGGATGCCACAGAAGTGCTCGATGCGACAGGGGACACTTCGTCAAGCACAGATGCAACCGGCTTAAGCAGAATGCCTACCGAGGACACAAAGAAAACAACAGTCGATGCGTCTGAGGAAACTGCGGTAAACGAAGAACCGAGTGAACCATGCAAGCAGTTGAAGCAAAATTGTCCTGACCAGCCTGTTAAGGAACAGGCCGTACCTTCTGTCAAGTCCAGTGAAGAAACATCAGATAAGTGCGCTTCAGTTCCGCGGCAGCCTTTTCATCCTGCTACGGTGTCAGAAGACGACATGCACGTTTCTGTGGATGCGACAATTCCCAAGCGACGAGCGACGTACAGCTCAGATTCAAGTAAGGAGAGCGACACAGCGAGTGTGAATCGGAAGGTGCGTCGTCGCCGAACGTCGAAACACAGCGGAAATTGTCGGCGGTCACGATCTAGGAGGCCTTGTGGGGGGTTCAAGAGAAGCCTCACCGTTGGCGGCGACCTATAGAAGTGATAACAAGGGACAGTAAGCATATTGTTGGTAGTCATCATGGCGCAGTCCGAGCGACTTATCTTTGCAACATTGAATGTTCGTGGCCTTAGGTCTTTCCAGAAGCAAGCGCAGCTCCGCAGGCTTTTTACAAGAAAACGCCTCGACTTTGTCGCCATCCAGGAGACAAAGATCGAGAGTGACGAAGACACTGAGAGGGCCCTACGGCCCTTTCTGTCCGACTATAACGTTTGCGTTTCACATGCAAAAGGTCTGTCTGCGGGCTGCTGGTTGTTTCTGAGAAAGAGTCTACCTTGTTCAGCAATTAGTACTAATGTTGACAGCGAAGGCAGGTACATATGCTGCGATTTTGTGTTGCATGGAGTGCCGTGGAGGATTATCAACTTGTATGCATTTAATGAGATTTCAAAAAGGGTTCAGTTATTTGAAGATATGTCCAGTCTAATTAACTGTGAATATTTCACTGTACTAATGGGCGACTTCAACTGTGTATGCGATCCTAGTGATCGCAGCAATCCTAATAGTCACCGAGACAGGAGTGGTGAAGTTTTAAGTGGTATCGTAGATAATGCAGGGCTCATTGACATTGGTACATTCGGTCAAGTAACTGCGTATACTCGACTTCAGGGAAGCTCTTCTGCTCGCCTTGATCGAATTTACGTATCTTCATCACTCCTACCTCGAGAACTTTCGTGCAGCACTGAGCCAGTTTCATTTTCGGATCACTGTATGGTTATCGCAAAAATTGGTACAAGCCGCCGAACTCAATTCCGACCACAGTGGGCACTTTGGAAGATGAACTCAGACCTCATAAGCGATCAGGAATTCAATATTAGAGTTAAAGAGGCAGTGAGAAATTCTTTTTCTAAAGGATTGCATGTGTTCGCTGCTTGGGAGCTTTTTAAGCAAGAGGTTCGTGCGCTAGCCATAGAGATTGGATCTGTCAAATCGTACTATCGATAGAATGAGGAGAAGAGATTATTTAAAAGCCTCTGTAACCTTTACGAGATTGAATGCGAAAAACCAGGCGCATACATTAATGAGATTGAAAGCATTAAGTGCCAGCTACAAAATTATGATGCTGCTCGCTACAGAGGCGCGCGTATTCGATCTCGGAACAGCAGGACTTTGAATTCGGAGCAACCGACGCGTCAAGCTTTACTTGATGAGCGGCGCCACGCACTGTCCAAGTCTATTCCAGATCTGCGTTCTAACGGTGCTCTTCTAACAGATACAAAAGACATTATCTTGCAATTCGAAAGGTACTACAAAGTGTTGTTTAGTGCTCTTCCTGATGACCATGGTGGCGAACGCAAAGCAAATTTTGTTTCTCTGTTAAGCCCATTGAACGAAGATGACTGCGCAATCATTAGTAGTCCTATAACTTTAGAGGAAGTTAAGCAGGCCATTGATCAACTACCTTTGTCAAAAACACCTGGCCCTGATGGGATTCCTGCTGAATTTTATAAATCATTCAAAACAACTCTCAGTTCAATTCTGTTGGATATATTTAGGAAAAGTTACGACATGAAGACTCTCCCGCAGTCCTTTTGCAAAAGTCATACTGTTCTGATTCCGAAAAGCTCTGAAAAGGAAAAACTTCGTTCCGTTGAAGGCTACAGGCCAATAGCGCTGTCCAATGTTGACTACAAAATTTTTGCTAAAGTATTATCAAATCGGTTACAGTTTGTGATGTCAATACTTATTGGTTCTCACCAGACATGTGGAATTAGAGGTCGTTCCATACAAACAAATATACACATCGCTCGAACACTTCTTCAGTATTGCTACAGTTGTCAAGGACAGCTTGCTATGCTACAGGTAGACCTTGCCAAAGCTTTTGACCGTGTCAGTCATACCTTTCTGTTTTCCCTTCTGGAACATGCAAATGTTGGCTCTGTGTTGCTCGAAGGCGTTAAACTTTGTTACAATGACTGCTCAACTCGTCTAATTATTAATGGACACCTGTCAAAGCCGGTGTCTATTTGCTCTTCTGTGAAGCAAGGCTGCCCAATGTCCCCATTGCTGTTTGCACTTTATCTTGAACCGCTATGCCTGAGCACAATACAATCCAATAGTATACGCGGCTTCAATATATTAGGCAATGAAGTTAAGGTATTGGCTTATGCAGACGACGTAGCTTTCTTTTGCTCTGACAAACGAAGTGTTGAGAATGTGGTATCTACAATAAGTAAATTCGGTATTGTATCAGGTGCTCGTTTAAACTCATCTAAAAGTTTAGGATTATGGTTTGGGTCATGGGGTAGTACGCCGGAGAAGTTCGCAGGAATTAATTGGACTCGTACTCCACCAAAGTACCTTGGTGTGCCGTTAGATGCCTACAGATTCAGTGCACGTTACTGGAAAGAACGCGTTCCTAAGCTTGAACGACAGGCCCAAACTTTTGTTCCACACCGCCTTTCCATCTTTGGGAGAGCTGAAGCTTGCAATACATTTTTAGCTACAAAGCTTTACTATGTATTGCAACTTATTCATTGCGCTCGGTCCTACATACAACGCTTTCATCGGACTTTCGCAACTTTCGTGTGGTCTTCCACTTTTGAACCAATGAGACGGGACAACCTATTCAGGCCAGTAAGGGAGGGAGGGCTGGGATTAGTTCATTTATATCTGTGGCAAATAGTTTCAAGGTTCTACTTTTTTCGCGACAGTTCCCATCCCATTATTCGATCATTCATGCAGATTACATTTGTTAATGCCTTACCTGACTTGATTGTTTCTTCAGATTTCTCTATGCGCCCGTGTTTGTGGGGATTCATGCAGGAAGTTCTCATCGCTGTTCGATTCCTCAAGGTCCGGTTTTCCATAGAATACTTATACACAGTATCACGCAGGAGACTCTACAAGGATTTGTTATCCATGCTTTTCCCACCTCCGCTTTACCGCACAGTATATTCCGACCTTCCAGGACATGATGTGCTAAAACGAGTTCGGAAAATGTATATCTCTCCTGATACAAAAACCTTCTTTTACAAGCTCCATACTGATACACTGCCGGTGAAATCATGGTTGCAGAAGAAAGGTATTTTTGTTTCGTCAGTTAACTGCCGTCTCTGCGATGTACCAGAGACCACAGAACACTGTTTTATTAGCTGCAAAGATGCCATTCTGTTTTGGGACATCCTTCAAAGAACTGTTAAAAAATATTTTATCATTAATTCACATACGATACGTTACCTTCTCCCAACGTCTCTTGATGAAGTGCCCTTTGACATGTTTTTCCTTATGGGACTGCACAGTCTGTGGAAAACGCGCATGCAAGACCGTAATGCAGAACCAGTCACTGCTTCAAGTATGCATTTCATGCGTATGGCTCTCCATCTAAAGGACATTTACGAAGAACTAGATATCATACCAGACTGGCACCCCACCTTGATGAAGTGCTCATCCTTACCAGCCTACCTGTGTGACAAGCTTTGAAGAACTTTTCCTGTTTCTCTGGACTTGCACAGTATATGTATGTAAGCTTATGAATGCTTGTGTAGTGCTTGTGCAGTGCTTGTGCGATTATTGTCGCTGGGTTAATGCATCACTACATCATAGCGTTTGTGATAATTTCAAATACGCATAATAAATACCATGAAAGAAAAAAAAAAACAACGGCGTAGCTCAGTGGTAGAGTGCTGGGCTGCCACGCAGAGGACCCGGGATCGATTCCCGTTGTGTCATAGGTGTTTTTTATTTATTTAGTTTTTTTTCTTATTTCGTGCGATATTGGTTACGGACACCGGAGGTGGCGGCGGCAGCGGCGGCGGCGGCCAACTACGGCGCCAAAACGACCCTTGTTGTGATCTCATAACAGCTTTCGCTGTAATAACAAACTGTTACAATGAGATGATGTGGCATTATACACCTTGCCTGTATTTGTACCGCATTGTGTACGCCTGCACCCAAGGTTGCCTACGCTTGCGTCATGGCTGGCTTGTCCCGGCGTCGTTACTCTCTCGATGCAAGAACCTAGCCAAGTGATCGAAAACGTCACTCCGCATATGCGCAGCCGCGCCGAGTAGCGGTGCGCGTCATTTCTGAGACGAATTAAGTAGCAAAACTATGTCGCTCCAAAATCTTAGCGACCTTTAAACTACGTGATAGGTTCGCTAGCACGATGAAAAGTTGCTGAAGATGCACTGACGAGCATGCGATCTGTACGTCACGCGAAGGCAGCACCACTCCAAAGCATAGTACTAACGCAGGTCTATATGTACATTTTTATGGGGTAATATATTTGAATATAACGAAGGAAAAATATAAACTTACTAACAAAAAATGGTCGACCGCGAACAGCGATCAATCGTCACGTGACCGGGTACATCGGACCATTCATTTTATGGCTGCCCTTGGCGCCAAACGCGGTTTCTCGCGAGTTTCAATGAAGAAATAGAAATATAAGTCCACCTCTCACGAAAACAAAGCAGGGTTGGTTTGAGTCAATGCGACGGAGAACCTTTCCATTAGTGGAGTCATCTGATTTCATGCTCTGGGCAGTTGTCGGTTCCTTGAAATGCGAATCATTTCTTTGCGTGCACTGATGCTCTAAAAAAAAGAACCCTTTGACTCATTTTTATAGATCTGGCTTGCCACGCACATGACTCTTTATAGAGACACGTCAATTCTTTTTTTAGACAAAATTTACCTTGCATCGCTGCTTCCAGCTGTATGTAACAGCTTCTCTTCTAGTCTCACTTTTGAATATGCAATGTCGTTTTCAGAGAGAGGAAGATTCGTGAAATTAACCATAATCAAGAGTTTGCTTCAGTGTTTAAATCACTATCCCGAAATAACCACAGGAGTTCACCATCAATGCATGTTATGTTCGTAGAACAGCCATGCAAGTATTGTCTTTACTGCATTGTTTTTGTTTGCCACCAACTCATGTTAAAAACACGTCAAGTAGAACGAGAATGCTTGAAATATTTCGACCTGTCTCAGTACAGACAGATGATGAGAGCCATAGCAGTGTGCACCAGTGGGGCCTTCGGCGAAAGCATGGAGGAGAAAGTTCTACCTTTGATTGGTATGTGTGGCTCGTTTTCTCTTGTGTCTTTGATACATCTTTTCATCTCATTAATCTAACAGTTTACTTTTTTACACATGTGGAATTGTATGAAAGTGGTTCAGTAATATCTATGCAGCAATTTTTCACAGAAATCGACACTGATAACATCTTGACTCTTGTGTTTGTGGTCATAGATGCATGGTAACAAGTACTCGTGATGTGCATTTCAGTAGCATCCATTGACATTAAATTCTAAATTCTAGAATTTAGCATGAACATAACAATCTGTCAACAGATGTTTCGTCTTCGATTCTACGTTTACGCAAACAAACGCTGTTTTTGAGACGAGAAAATACGGTTTCTATATATTCACATCTGCATGAAGCCAAGGAAACCTAAGAAACATCATTACATATTTCGTGGTGCTGCCTTCTGCATCTAACTATGACATTTATAAAAAACAAAATAAGTTCCCCCAATAGTGTGATTTACCAATCCCTAATAAAAACTTAGTTTGAAAGCAACGCCATTTCACAAATATAAAGTGAGATGATTTGGTCGCAACTACATTAAATGGAGGCTGCCAAGACATCCATCTCACTGTATTGAGTTTCTTCCTGAATTCACTTAGTCTTGATGCACGGCGAGTCAGCTTAGCCTGTTCTTGCCTGCGTGTAGAAGAAATGCATTGCACTGTTATTGGTATTTGATCTGCCCTTCTATTGCGGTCACTTGTATTTCGCGTGCCCATATTTCATTGTGGCCTGGATATGAACACATGACCGTCGCTGTTGACTTTAGAAAATGAAGTGTTGCACTGGTAACCACATGGATGAAAGTTCCATTTCCGGCATGAAGGAAGGAAAAAAGTTGCGAGGGAGAATTTCGAAATGCGACAGAAAAAAGCAGGTCAGGCATGCTCCCGCCAAGCATTGCTCGCCCCCAATTTCCAGAAAACAAAAGGGCTACGGAATTTCTATGACTGCAACACCAGTACCTTCTTGATATCGTAACTAGGAAAGCAAGCCCAGTCCATCCACTAGCCATCAACTATGCTACATACTATTCAAACTAGCTCATACATTCACCCCTTTATGTTTATTATACCTAACTATTTTATGTTGTATAACAGTCCTACCTATCGCTGGGCAAACTCATCTTCCGTTAACCAAAACCAGTTTTTCGCGTCCGTTGAGTTCCCTGTACCGAGATTCTACTGTAGTTGCATTCGCCGAGACTGGGTCCAATACGATGTTGAATATGGAATCTAGATAGATTATAAGATTTAAAATATATGAATTCCTCTTGAATATGGCTCTCTTTCTTTTCGACTGAAACTTTATGTTACCTGATTGCTTGTTAGACATTTTCTATGCAGCTAAACAGCCTCTACAGTGTGCTACTGGTTCGCAAAGTTGACCCACAGCTCATAACTCAAGTTTTCAAGCAGGTTTTGTACATTTAGCCTTATTATCAAAAATTACAGTTAAAAAATTAGAGCTGTGCGAATAGCAACGTTCTGGGTGCGAAGGTAATTCGAATAATAAAGTTTTAGTGCGAATCAAATAGAATAGTTTTAGAATATTTATCGAACATTTTTTTTCAGTACTTCGAAGCGAAATTTCAGAAAAAGAGTTGCAGAAGATCCTTAAGCATATTCTTAGGAGATAGAAACATTCAGGTGTTTTTAAGGAACATGACTAGAGAACATGATTTAAAAAGGTCTTCAACAGGTCTTAAAAATAATAAGAAAATTCGGAGGTCGAATTGCGTTTATTTACTTGAGTTTGTACAATGAAAGTGATGCCGACATTACACGTTGGCGCCAGCGTCAGTGCTGGTATGAAAGGTCATGTGTTTACTGCGCAAGGCTTCTGCGGGCACCGGATGAGTCCACGCTTTCGCGAACCTGGCCAAGTAACGCTGTCGCGTTAACATTTAATGCACACCATGACCAAAAAGAAAGCAATTCCTTCTGTTCCGCAGCCCGTACACCTGGTGGAAGCGCGCTGTCCGCTGCGTGAAGATGAAACTGTGCTGCTAGCTGTCACGTAGTGATGCGTGTGACGTAACGTGCAGTATTGTCACGAGCGTGGATATCTTGATATTGCGCAGGTATTTGGTTGATTTGACCTTGGGAAAGGGACACCAACCAAGGTATTAAATTAAAGTAATAACATAGTTTTACTGTAAAATGAAAAATCCTGACGTTTCGGGTCCAACTAGGACCCTTCTTCAGGGGTGACTGACTGGCACCAGGGAACAACAGAGCTTTTGGCGCCTTCTTCTCAAGCCGGGGGGTGACGCTTGTTTTCACCGACGTGCCGTAGCCCATTGTAGTACACACTCGGCAGCGCGCCAGCCGACCGGTTCACGTTTCCAGGAGTTGCGTGAATATGCCACGACTCCACAAAAAACCGCCTGTGGAAACTGACCTCACAGTCGACGACGCGGGAGTTGTCAAAGGCGATGCGGTGATCGTTGACCTCGCTCTGCTCTGCCAGCGCGCTCCTTTGTCGGTCAAACTTGCGGACGTCGTTCCGGTGCTGTCGCAGCCTCTCCGAAAGGTTTTTCGTCTCGCCCACGTACGACGCGCCACAATCTGCAGAAGCGATAGAGTATACCACTCCTTGCGCTTTCTCTTTAAGGCCTGACTACACGCACCCGTTGCAGCGCGTCATCGCGTGGGTTTCTGACGCGGCGCCGCGCTCTCTCCCTATGGAGAGAGGGGGGCGTGCAGCTTCGCGAGCACCTTAAGGGTCCGGGCTGTCCTATAGCTTCGTATGTTGTCGCTTGGCGTAACGCAGGCAAAACCACGTATAAAAATTAAAAAAAAAAAGCTGGAAATAACGAGACACAAAAAGAGAGAAAACGAAACTGAGGAAATAGGAAGAAGAATAGATATAAATAGAAATAAAGATAAAAAACAGAAAAGTCAAGAAAGAAAGAAAAGAAGAGACGAAGAAGGAAAGACAAAACCGAAGAAAAGCAAAAAGGGCTGCGCAGCTCTGCACTTCCTTCAAGCTTGGCGCCACTAGTGCGAAGCTGCCTTAATTTGCTCATTTGATTTGGTAGCTCTAAATCCTTTTTCGTGTTGGTGATAATGTTTATGCGCACATTGTGACAACGTTCTCGCATTGTTGAGAAATGAACCTAAGCACTAATTGCAAAATGCACGACCAATGGAATGAACGATTTGGGCTTCAGTTTATTGGTTACACATACATCAGCATCAAATTACTTGTATCTAGATGACCCTTAGTTAGATATTACGAAAAACTTGAATTAAACAATTGGCTGCAGTTTAGCACGTTGCTAACACTTAAAAGCAGTGCAAATACGAGATTAATTATTAGCGACACAGCAAGATAGAATGCGAAATTTGAAATACATTATACTAAGGAATACAATACAAAACTGAAAGCGATGGAGTAAAAAAAAACATATATACGTGAGAAAAAAAAACAACAGTAGAAACTAAGAAGGGCATAATAGGACAGGATTACCAAGGTAAAATGGGAAGGGTACGAGAACAAACAATACCGGGCAACGCTAGACTTCAACAAAACTTTTTTACATTCAGCATGCAAGTATATCTACAAAAAAATTATGACCGCATGCGTAGAAGGGTCCGGTTAACTCAAAAAAGTTATATTGATAACCCCCCTTATTGTGTAAATTTCTTCGCAGATAGGCTTATTCCCAGAGAGAGCCAGCCATGGGCTGCTAACAGATGATCAGCTTATTTGTTATGCTGAGGGGCTCATATCTTTCCCTCACTGCTTGCATTGCAAAGCTGCCCAGCACAACGGTTTTTTTCGAAGTGTGGGCCGCATGAGAATCTTCGGCCATGTGTCATAGGTGTCCCCCCTCCCCCCCCCCCCCCCTTGGCCAGCGAATGCACGGCCGCTCGGTGCTCCCGCAACCTTAGGTTTGGCCGAGGTAACAACGGCCACACGACAACAGAATCCTGTATACCCCTGGGGTTTAGCCCTGAACAACACAAGTAACATAGTTCACTTTATACGCCTTGCCTTGGCTTAGGCCTTTCACCGCCACACACATGCGTTCTAGTTCATTCGGCGCCGTAAAAGCGACGTCTACGCCACACTTTTCCACAACCTTTTTAGGCGGTGCGAGAACTGGTGCACGTAAGGGATAGGCACAGGACGAGACTGTGGCTCACCTACGTCTCGTCTGACAGCTGTGGGTCATGTGCGAAGAAATCGATACCATAGGAGTGGTCACTAATTTTATAATTTTAGCGGTTTTCATGTGCTCATGCGGTCATCAATTTATGTGTAGATATAGTTGCATGTTGAATGTAATAAAGTTTAGTTGTTGCTTAGCGTGGACCAGTGTTTTTATCCTCGTCCCAGTGGCCTTTTACGCTTGTAACCAACTGGCCTAAGTTTCCGCTTCATAAAAAGAAGGAAGAAAACGCAGTTAAAATAAACTGTTTACCTTCATTCTACGGCCGCACATAAAGACCACACAAGCCGGCATTGTAGCTCTGCGGGACTTTTAAAGTTGCATGCGCGATCATTGAAACGACTTATCGCACTCCCTCCCTCAGCCATGCAAACAATGGGCACTTAAATTGATGTCGCCAGAAACGATCGTACTCAAAATACTGACCATGCTTACGGCTTTGACGACGTAACATAGCCAGCAATATTAGCGAGTGCGCCAGTTTGGCATAGAGGCAGATGACATGGAAGCAAGCACGTGTGATGCTTTGATTGAAAACATTGCGTTTAACCGATAGGCCGCACAAAGGTCGCTTTGCTCGCTGCAGCGGTAGTGTTTGCCAAAGGAGTGACCCGCTAACTAGAAGAACTAAAGCAGGCGCTGATTTATTGTGCATAGTGAACACTGGCAGCGCGCTGCTGAAGCAGAAAGACGCAGGAAAAGAACACACATTTATATATACGACGAGCGCGAACTAACACCTGTCACAGTTGTTAGTTCGCGATCGTCATGTGTCCTACTTGTGTGTTTCTTTCATATGTCCTTTTTGTTTGAGCCGCGCGCTGCAAGTGTGGAGCTGTGGCAGTAGTTCGCACTAGTGCTACGTGCAAGTGTGAATGGTTTTTGTGCGCCTCTCTATGTGCTTGAGGAGCGCACTGCAACTGTGAAGCATCTAAGCTCTGATCGTATGACATTCCAATTTGTCTTATTGCATTCATTGTTTCGCCCTTCTGGCGAAAGCCGCTTTCATGATTCTTTACGGCTCGCTAATGACCGTACGCGAGAGAACAGCAAGGCAATAAAAGATTTGAGGTAGAAGCCTTATTTTATTAGGCTAAATATTTTACTTGTACAATACACCAAGCTACACTTCAGATAAACAGTGTAATTATACAAGAGCAATTGAGCAAAAAAGTTCAAAAAATTTAGTTGCACAAGAACCCTTCTGTTTCATAACATCGTCAATGATAAAAACGCTTAAAACACGTAATAGCTACACGCACTCAGCAATTCCCTAAGTAAAATTTTATACGAATTTTGCAGCATGACTTTAA
>JALIZH010014204.1:0-44990 GCA_030522465.1 Rhipicephalus appendiculatus | reverse complement strand
ATGTATATATATATATATATATATATATATATATATATATATATATATATATATATATATATATATATATATATATATATATATATATATATATATATATATATAAGTAAAAGCTACGAAGAAAAATACCCGCGGGTAACAGAGCGGGGGCGACAAACGCCGCTGAAGCGGACATCAAACGAGCCGGCCCACCTCCGTCGCTCCGAGGCGTATGCGATAAGATCCCCCCGCCTGTTCCACGAGCTGGGGAATGCTCAAGGAGAGGAAACGCCCTGCGCGGAAATACGAGAGGGGTAAGGGGGGGGGGGGGGTCATCATGCATTTACTGCGACCTTTGGTTTTACGAGCGCGGTCGTCGGTGGCGCACTCGTTATCTCGCAATCTCAGCAGCCGACAGCGGGCGACGAACAGTGTCCCTGGAGCGGCCGTATGCTCTTAAAAAGCATTTTGTAGAGATGCGTGAGATCGGATCCAAAAGAGTTAGCTGCTAGCCTCACTTCGATTAACATTACAATTGGTTGCTATTTGCATTCCCTGCTTCACCATTGCGGTGAAACTGTGACTATATCTATTTTTTTTTTTTTTTTGCCGCCACATCTACCTTTCTTTGTGAAAAAATCTTTGCTCAGCGTAAAAGCCTTGGAAAATGCATTCCCGTGTCGTAGAAGGTGTTTCAAAATGAAAATAATAGACAAAACGCATATTTGTGAACGTTCATATATTTTATGCTGCTATTAGGCTGGAGTGTGAATTCAAATGAAGCAAATGCAGGGTATCACAGAAAGCGTTAAATTGGGGGGAGCCTTAAGCTTCGCCTGTAAGAGTTGAACGCGATAGCGATATCCCGTCCCTAGTGCGCACTTCAATCACTTAGTGCATACTATGTAATGGGTAGTATGCTTTAAACAAGGAGAAATTATGCGCGGCAAATGTCTAAAATGTTTTCGAACTTGCTATGCACCCACTACGTGGTGTCAAGGGAATACGCGCAGTAAAGTGTGTGCCGTTTGTAATGGGTGGCTGGCTTTAAACTATGGAATCGTTATGATAGTCACATATTCTGACGCCCGATGGCAATGTACGCTTGTACCACGCAATATTCCTGGGATATTACATGTTATATTGCGACGCCTATATAAAGGACGCTTGCGTTTGCGAAGCATGGAAGTTATTTTCACTGCATTTCCAAGCACAGGAAGTTATTTTCACAGTACTTCCAAGCAGAGGCATGGCTGTGCGGTAGAACACCTGCTTGCCACGCAGACAACCCGAGTTCGATCCTCACTCGGACCCGAAAAATTTTTTTTATTTATTTTATTTGCATCTTTCTCGATTTTTCGGTCAAGGACAAGATGATGATTTTTCGGTCACGGACAAGATGATGATTTTTCGCTCACAACCAACGACGCCGACGCCAGAATTTCTGCGAAACGAGCTCTTTAACGCTATCGCGTTAAAATGAAAATAATAGACAAAACACATATTTGTGAACGTTCATATATTTTATGCTGCTATTAGGCTGGAGTGTGAATTCAAATGAAGCAAATGCAGGGTATCACAGAAAGCGTTAAATACTAAAATAAAATAAAATTTGGGGGACCCTTAAGCTTCGCCTTTAAGAGTTGAACGCGATAGCGGTATGCCGTCCCTACTTCGTACTTCAATCACTTAGTGCATACTATGTAATGGGTAGTATGGTTTAAACCAGGAGAAATTATGCGCGGCAAATGTGGGAAATGTTTTCGAACTTGCTTATGCAACCACTACGTGGTGTTCAGAAAATACGCGCAGTAAGGTGTGTGCCGTTTGTAATGGGTGGCTGGCTTTAAACTATGAAATCGTTATGATAGTCACATATTCTGACGCCCGATGGCAATGTAACGCTTGTACCACGCAATATTCCTGGGATATTACATGTTATATTGCGACGCCTATATAAAGGACGTTTGTGTTTGCGAAGCATGGAAGTTATTTTCACTGTATTTCCAAGTAGAGGAAGTTATTTTCCCAGTATTTCCAAGCAGAGGCATGGCTGTGTGGTAGCACACCTGCTTGCCACGCAGAGGACCCTCACTCGTTCGATCCTCACTCGGACCCGACAATTTTTATTATTTATTTTATTTGCATCTTTCTCGATTTTTCGGTCACGGACAAGATGATGATTTTTCGCTCACAACCACCGACGCCGACGCCGGAATTTCTGCGAAACGAGCACTTTAACGCTATCGTGTTAAAATGACACATTCGCTTTGTTAGAGACAGCACCAAAGCAACCCCCCCCCCCTTGAGAATAACTATATTTTCTAGCCATATCATCCATTTTAGACTACCATTACCTTTTTGCATGTGTTTTGCTACAGCGTGAACTCGACTAAGATGTATTATGTCTCTTTTAATCAGCAGAGCAGTGAATTATGTCGAAAATGTTTAAATAGCCACAGTACATTAACATAGTTAGCGCTCTCTTATACGCAGTAGACAACAATTACTCGCAAAGTAGCTGCTACAAATTTGTGTCACCTACAGCCGATGAGTGCGAAATGAAGACGTGAAGAGTGGTGCATGAACGGCGGTAATACACAGAAATCAATTATAAGGGCAGATAAATACTTGTGTAAGGAAATAAGCTATAGCGTTACGTAATGAACTTAGGCACCATCATTTCAGCAGGATAGACAAATGAATACGACCTTCTTATTAATGAACTATTTATCAAGTCTAATATGAGCATGAATTCAGCTTACTTAGACTAACATTTTATACTCCGGAATGTTGTTGGCATCACTCGTTTACACGTGAACTTTGCCTTTCAGGGCTACTTCTTCGCTGGGAACTTCGTTTTGTCATTGGCCTTCGCCGTGGTCTTGTGTCTGTTAGTCGAGATGCCCATCTGCGGACTTGAGAGGCTTGTTCTAGGTCGCGAATAAAAATGCTCCGAAAGAAGCGAACCTGCATTCGTCACAGAGAATTCTTGCATACTGTCTTAATTGACAAATAACACTACTGACAAGCTGAAGTAATCGTAAGGTAAAAAACTTCATCTACATAAAATTCCGCGGCAGTGTGCTTTGAAGTACACTACGCTCACTGCCGTTCAGTCGCTTACTGGATTTTGTCTCGGTGGCCGTAATTTCGCATGGGTGGAAAAGACAGTGATCACGAAAGAGTTATGCGAAGACAGAAAGGAGAACAACGTCAACACTTAACATAAATATTGCACTCTGAAATGCTTCTTTATGATGGTGTGTTTTTTTTAAATGAAAAATCCGGCACATGCCACTCTCCGAGGGAATCGATGTAATGCGAAGGCGCCAGTAAGGAGTGGCCTGCATTTAAGTCACGGCGCACATGACATACATGTCAATATTTCCGTGTTACTTCCTATCATATCTGCTCCTCATACAGTCGAGTAACGCAACACCAATTTTGGTGTATGTCAAACGAACGAAACGACCGCAAGCTCACCATGAGCGTGGCATGTAAGTCATGGTGTACATTACATGCATATGACGATTTTTATTATACCACCTGTCGTTTATATTCGTGATACCGTCACGTCATGGAATGCCAATTTTGTTGCATATCCATTAAGTTGAACTTCTGTGAGCACCCCGAGACCATGACATGTAAATCAAGAATTACATGACATGCGTGTCATGATTTGTAGCTTAAGACGTGTCAGTTATGTTCGTCATACACTAGTTGTCATACACCCTATTGCTACACAATACTATATAAGGCTATGCTACGCTCTGCAAGCGTGTCTGGCTAGCCGAATGGCTAGGACGATCGCCTTCGGATCGAGGGTACGGGTGTTCGAATCCCGCCACGTGAAGATTTTTTTTGGCAGGATTTTCACTCTTTCTCGTTCTTTACAGCTTTCTTTCTTTCTTTTAGGGGGCGAAGCTCCTTATGCCGTGGGTCGTGCGTCCCCTGTAGTTTGTAGTACGTAGTAGCCACCTGCGTAACCAGCAGTATCTCCCTGTGTGATGACGATGACGCTGCCATCACGGCACACCACATGAAATGTACCCACTATGCGTCATAACGATGACGCTGATGACGATGACGATCGCGATGCCATACAACACATGGCATCGCGATATGGTCTGACATGCATATCGTTTGACCACATGCAACCAACCACCATCATGTCTTTGATGATGTACTGGGCGAATTTCACGGAAGATTCGCGGTTTACCGATGAACCTCCGGAGCTTCGCCCACTCATCATCATGCACTCCGTGGATATGCTGTGATTTTTTATGTACTCGTTCTCTCACCCATCAGGATTATTACAGGGCACGCCGGTGGAATTGTCCGACGTGTTCTGCGAGCGAAGCAGATGATGACAAAGATGAAGCAGAGGATGTAGAGAGTGTGCCGGTTCATGATGATGATGATTTCTGCTTCCGACCTCAAACATTTTCGCTGTTAAAAAACCGGCAGCTCCCACGAACTGTGGGAATCCATGTGATGCGAAGCAGCCAGCAAGGAGCAAATCAGGCAGTACATAATATGCATGTCATTATTTACATTTTAGGACCTGTCATTTGCGTTCATTATACAGTCATGTCGCGCAATACATATTTTGGTGCATATAAAGCTAGCGAACTGGACGCAAGCGGACCATGAGCGTGGCATGTAAATGGCATTGTAGATGACATGCGTGCCAAGATTTTCATGTCACCACCTGCCACTTATGTTCGCTTAATTTTTTTACCTTGAATCGCAGCGAGACGCGAGACCAATCTGCCTCCGTTTCGCATGCGTTCGTATTCTCGCGCTCTGCGCAGCGTGGAGACGCCATCCGCGTTCCAAAGCGTTTAAATTGACGGACACTTTGTCCATTCTAAAGTGTGTTCGTCGAACGCCTGTGCCCACTGAGACGGGGTCGGTCAGAATGGAACGTGATGCGCGCGTCTCCCTCCTTGCATGATTAGAGACGCTGGGCACAGCGACGCTACGCAAGCAAAGCGCGAGCGCTGTAGAGTCCCACGCGACCGGCGTCCGTTTGCGCGCCCCGGCGCCCACCTGGCAGTGTGCCAGGGCACGGCTGGAGAGACGGACGGACGGACGGACGACCGGACGGACTGGCGGTCGTGAGCATGAGACATTAAAGGCTTTCAACTTAAAATTTGGTGTATATCAAGCTGGCGAAACGGCCACAAGACTGTCACGAGCGTGGCATGCAAGTCATGTTGCACATGACATGTCATGATTTTTATATTACCACTTGGCATTTATGTTCGCCAGAGTCACGTCACGCAATACCAAATTTGGTGTATATCAAGCTAGCGAAACGGCCGTCAGCGCGCCATGAGCATGGCATGTAAATCATGATGTATATGACATGCACATCATGATTTTCATATTACCACCTGTCATTTATGCTCGTCATAGAGTCACGTCCCTCAATACCAAACTTGGTGTACATCAAGCTAGCGAAACGGCCACGAGTGTCATGAGCGTGGCATGCAAGTCATGTTGCACATGACATGTCATGATTTCCATATTACCACTTGGCATTTATGTTCGTCATACAGTCATGTCACGCAATACCAAATTTGGTGTATATCAAGCTAGCGAAACGGCCGTCAGCGCGCCATGAGCGTAGCATGTAAATCATGTTGTACATGACATGCAGGTCGTGATTTTCATATTACCACCTGTCATTTATGTTGATCATGCAGAAATGTCTCATCGTACGAATTTTTGGATATATCAAGTTAAGAAAACGGTTTCAGGAGCATTATGGCCATGGCGTGTAAATCATAGTTTTCATGACAAGTTATTCATGATTTTCATTGATATGACCAGTCATTCCTGTTTGTCATACAGTCATGTTATTCCACACCAACTTTTGGTTTAAATCCCATTAACGATACGGCCAAGGAGAGCCCAAAGTCGTAGGCGGATAGATAGATAGATAGATAGATAGATAGATAGATAGATAGATAGATAGATAGATAGATAGATAGATAGATAGATAGATAGATAGATAGATAGATAGATAGATAGATAGATAGATAGATAGATACGCTCAAAGTCGCCGAAGTTCGCTAAGAAATGCTTCGCATTTAAAAGCCCGTGTGTTTGCTCTTTAACGCGCCATCCGCTATGGCACCCAATAATTAAAATAGGTTCACCTCCACTTTCTCACGCAGCCGGTTGGTGTGATCGCATAATCGCTGATAGCGAGATGAAAGCCTCATGAGTGCGGTGGCGCACGAAACTTTGGCCACATGCAATCCTTACACAATACCTATATCTGCTGCATTTCTTTAGAACTTTTATAAACGTACCTTTCATTTTGTTGGTATATTTTTAGCCGTAGTAGCATAAAGTCCATCTCTGCCGTTTTTTGTAGCACTATGGCGTGTCTCATAATGATAAGATGGTTCTGAGACATAAACTCCCAGATATTATTGTTATTTGAAAGAGCGCATACCTGTAATGAAGAATTTTGGGCTAATAACAACGTGTATGGGAATTCCTTTTTTTTTGCAGTCCTTGTATAACGACATAGAAGTATATATGTGATAAACTACGGGTTATCAATCTATCATTTGGACAAGTCTTAGTGAGATTAGGTGAGTTCATGAAACTTAAAGGGGCCATAACACCAAATTTTCGATCATAATCTGTGTTATGTGGGTTAATCCTAGGGAATTCACAAATAGGCTGGCAAAATTTTAGCGCATTTCTTCGAGCACTTAATTTATAATTCAATATTTTTGCAAACACGCGAGCAGCCTGAGAGTCGGGCAACACTGCCGCACTCGCGAGCCGTGACGTAACAAGCAGCTCGCTGTGCGAGCGTCTGCATTCCGGCGTACGATATTTTTCCAAGGTATGTAGTGCGTGAAAGCGAGATAATTGAGCTTTCTTCTGCTTAGCGCTGAAATTGAACGATTTGCAGCGGCTGAAACTGTGATAGAAGACGGCGGCACCGCTCCTTGCTGCACTTGACGTCACGGGCGCCATTGCAAAATGGCGGTCGCCAGCGGTGGGTGGGATATGCAGCCGGTGACTTCTAGGCCCTATTTTGCACTGAAATATTTTTCACGGCGCACTTTTTATATTTGTATAGGCATAATAGAACCTCTACTTGTGGTTTTCGCTGCAAACCCCAAATTGTTGGGTAACCGTGTCATGGCCCCTTCAAAGGTACAGAAACATTTATCGAACGTTGACTGTCTTTTTATGAAACAGGGTGAGGACAAAATGTTCGTGAAACATTTTATGGTTTCTCCCGACGATACCCCGATAATCATTATATATTATATGGAAAAGGCTGCAAGGGGAAAATAAATTAGCTTTTAATATAGGCAGAAAATCTCGAAAATCACAAATAATTTGCGGTGGGATGTGAGTGTATACAGTAACTTGTTTGTTGTAAATTGTTCTGGAGGTATGCCGGTCCTGAGGATGTGCCGCGTCGTCTGACAGTCACAGCCATAGTTTATTTACTGAGGTAATAGAAAAATTGTGACAGCATACTTTGTTCGAACGTGCAGCATATGGAATACCGTTGAGTATATGGATTGTTTCCGGTTAGGACCAATAATGAAGAAGAAATAAGGCTTCAAAACTGGTCCGAAGAAATATGAATTCTTGAAAATATGTGTGTGACTTGAATGCGAAAAAAAGCTCAAAATTCCAATAAATTGGCGTTTGGGGTTAGGTAATTACGACGACTTCATTTCATTCTCTCGTAAAACATACTCGGGTAAAGAATGGGTATCAAAGCAACGGTGTTCAACGCGCGTAAATCTCACAAACAATGCCGTGCGTCTTCTCGACCTACATTACCACGTAACAGCACATGTGTTGTTTTTTTTAGGGGACCGCACTTGTGCTCCCAATGGCACGCACGTTCGTAATAAAAGGGCGCACACCTGTCACCGTACATTCACCTCGTACCGATAACCAGCCGAGGCACTCGTGAATAAATGTGGCGTGTCAAACAATGGCGTTCTCTGCATTTCACTTAGCTCAGTTAAAGACCCTCATGCTTGCGTTACATGTCGTGACAGAAAGTACTATGCCCATACTGGCCTTCGCGAACATAGACGTTACGCTCGACAGTCTTCAGAAGCATCTGACCGATGGCACACAGCTCGGTCTGAGCTCGACGTGCCGAGAAGACTTTCTCGTCTACCTACAGCACCTGCGGTACGGATCAGACTGGGCGCTCAAAAGTAAGTTGTTATTCAACACTAGTAATATTTAGAGGCAATGAATTAAGAAGCAGGAAGAAGTCTTCGTAAACGACCTCCGTAGCCGCGCCTATGTGTAGATAGAAGAGATAAGCAGAGAAGCATCAAATAAGAAATAATGACGATGTTCCCATCAATAATATAAAAAGTAGAGATAGTGTAGATAGAAGAGGTGAGCACAAATAAGAAATATTGAGCTTCTCCCATCAAGAATATAAAAAGGGGAGAATTGCTATTTTAAACAATTTAGGACGGTGCAACACGGATCGTGGTAGTCCACATTTGAAAGACTGCGACCGCTCAAAAAAGCAGACAGGACTCCTAGAGACGCGCATTTAACCACACAATTCACGTACTGCCTGTTGGCTTTCTTCTCTCTTTCTAGCTTTGCCCCTTGCAGTGCTGCTTGATATCTTGCGCTTAAGCGTTCTTTAAATTTAAAGATTCTCTTTCGGAAATAACGGTCAGTTGTGCCAGGATCAAAGGTCATTTTGTCGTGCATAGTAACTTCAGTTGAGCTCTTCAGGGGTTCTCCAATCCGAAAAGGTGTGTCCTCTTCAATGTTACCTAGTTAGCTATTATTGGAAAATGACTCCAGGGGGACCCTCTTACTTTTCTTTAAGCGTGCCAAGTCTATCACTCGCATCTGGTTTTAAGATTATTAGTACAAAGTCTTCCAAAAACAGTAATCGAGGGTTCAGCATCAACTTAACTCGTATATTGAACAGATATCATATCGAAGCATAAATTTGTTTAATATCAGGCTCAGTTTACTCTCATTTGAATTAATGATAGTTTAAGTGGTAGAGCGCACTGAAAGATTGTTAGCAGCACGGATCATTACGTCACCTAGAGTTGCATTTATTAATCCTCTTGTTTTCCAATATTGCATGTTAACTGGCGATTATGGAGCTAGTTGTGGTTCTTACAAGATGACAGAGTCAATATCAAATGGTGGCTGGTAGGAAACGGTCACGGTTGCGTCGTGACCGGATGACGTCGTCAATGCTGATATAGTAATGGCTCTGCTGGGCCTTCTGCCGGCCACCACTTGCCAACGTATAAGCTATATTTGCCTTTGCGCTGTGGTGCCTCACCGGCTACGTCCGTTTCATTTATTGATTCGTGGGCACGCGGCCCCTTCTGAGAAAACATCAAGAGCATCCCTATGAACATTCTTATCTTTCGTCGGAAGGAAGTACTATGTAGCGCGAAACGAAGAGCTCGGATCAGCGTGGTCTTAGTGTGGAAAAATTTTCGTCTTCGTTCGCTCAAATGTCATTACCGGAATTTACTTTTAATTACTTTATTAGGCTGGCTCGTTCATTTTTACGTTGTATATTGGCGTCAAACCAGTAAATCCAAGCTAGGCGCCGTTTACTTTCTCACTTTTAAGGAGCTTGTTCCGGCAAGCTTCTTAAGCTCGCGCCTTGTCCGGCGGCGATGGCGGTGGCCGTGTACACTTCTCCGCTCAAGGCGCCGGGCTTTCCGGTGATTTCAGGAATGCTCACTAGATGACGGCGCCGCTCAAGGCGACGCACAACACTCTCAGCACGTGCGCCTCCTTTCTCTTCGCCGGGAGCTCACGCAGTGAACGCTCTTCATTAACCGCTCGGCCGAATGGACACCGCACAGCAGTGCGGCGGGCTCGCAACGAGCAGCACCTGGGGCTCGCCGCCAGAGCGCCACATGTAATGTGTATATAACAACGTTATCACGTCTATATATGATGGTAGGAGATGTGTACGGAGGATTCGCGGGTTACCCGCTCATCTCCGATCAAGCTTCTCCAACATCATTCACTTTGTGGATATGACGTGATTTTTTTTAAAATCTATTTTGCAAGTAACACGCTTTCTACTGAAGATTGTTTATGGCTGTATTACTATTCTGTGAACTGTTGTTTATCTTCCTAGGAAATTGATGATTTTTTTGTTGCTTCGCAGAAGACTGAAGGCGAATTCATTTTTGTTAACCCATTAGGGCCCACTGTACTTTAAAAAGTACACTTCCTTTTTCGGGAATAGAAAATACAAAACAGAATGTTCTGAACTTGCTCATTAAAATTTTCGATGCCAAAGGTTGCAGCAAGATAATCCTAATTTGGAATATTGACTCGGTTATATTTTTTCTGTTTTATGAGTCGTTAAACTTTGGGAAAATGAGAGCCTGTTAAACGAACCTGGTCAGTACTACTTTTTCATAATTAATTTGAAGTTTTATATTTTGTATCTTGAAAAAACGCACTGCTTCTGCTTCAGCAAGAGCAATTCAATGTTTGCATAGCGCGAGAAGCCTATAGAATGGATAGTTTTGCTGTGAGGAGTAATCAAATGTTGCTGTACTTTATTGGAGTACACTGGAACTTCGTGGGAGCATACATGTAACTCTTGTTGTGCGTTGCATCATAGATTCAACAGGCTGTTTTTTTTTGTTATGAATGCCGCTTTTTTTCGGTTACTTCAGACTGATGGGGCTGCGAAAGATGTCGCTGTGAATATACGAGAGCATCTTCATGTTTTAATTGCCGATTCTGACCCTAACATGGGAAATTAGGAGGAGGAGGGGAATGACGACGGTACGAATGGATGCTCTCTGCTAACGATAAAAAAACATGGAACGAAAGGAACGTGTGTAAGATAACACCTGTTTGAACTCAGGGAAGCAGCTTCGTTTCGAAAATGGCAAAGACAACAGCATAGTTGCTATGCTGACGAAAGACTCCAAAGTTGAGTCCCTATGCTCTCTATCGTGGTGGCCATTCACTGAAAAGAAAAAAAACGTAGTGCCATTGTCCTCCTTCTTCATCCGCAGTAACAATGCCATGAGGGGGGGTTTGAGCTCTACGATCAAGGTGCGAATGACTAGAAAATTTTCATCCCTGAGAAAAAGTGGTACCAGCCCCTATTTACCCAGATGATCAAAATAGCCGCAGACAACGCATAAAGGGTCTGCTACCAGCCTGGAGGCTTTAGCAGACCCTCTACGTGTTGGCTATTGTCCTTTAGTCGCATAATAGGAAAACACTGACTGCGCCTTGTTGTACCCAACAGAAGATTCAAAGATCTCCAGCGTCCACTGCGCTTGCTATTACCCTCTATCCATACGGATTTTTTCACAAGAAGCTGCAAAAGAGTTGAATTCTGCCACAATACACCAAAATGGATGTCGCCAAAAGCATGACGTTACGCTCTTCATGAAGCCCTAGTCCTTGACTAAGTTTCATAGGGCCAAGATAACTTTGTTATTTGTTTGGTAAGGGCCCAGGGTACTCGCCATTCTTGCATCAAGTCACCTTGCCGAATTGCTATCTCGAAGGCCCAGCGTATTTTTTATAGAACAGTATCTTAACTCCTGAATAAATACACGTAACTCTATGAAAATTTGCACGTGTGGTTGCCTGGAGTGGCTAATTATCTATGCAAAATATCAATAAAATCAGACCACTAGTTTTTCCGTGCGCCTTAATTGGGTTAATTGCTCTTGCTTTTAATGCCTCATACTCGCGTCGTCAGACCGTGCCGTGGAACGGTGCCAGCTGTGGCCTCTCCCCCTCACACTCTTTCATCAATAACGTAATTGCTGAGAGAGTGTAAAATAATAAAAATAAAAGAAAAATGAAGCTGATCTTTCTGTCATAGGAATCGGTATAACACGAAAGTGAAACGTGTCTTCACAGAGGCAGTTGGTTGTTTATAGTGCATTGACATGTGAGAACTTATACAATGTCAACTGGTGTTTGGCACGTAAAGCACCGCTTGATGTGGACCCACCACGTTGACGCCTAGTGGCGCATCTCCGTCCCGACGACTAACGCCCATGATCATAATTTAACCTTTGCGGTAGCTGAAGTTAACATATACCTGGACACCGCAAATAAACACCGCACGAAGATGGCAGCAACAAGCACATAATAAACACTGGTACTTGGTATGCGCTCATTCAAAGCGTCGTGAAACGCTGAGGGGAAACGCAACACGCGTCGTGTGTTGCCTCTAGCCCGGCCGTGATTCCTCACAACGCCTACCGCAGAACGCGGTGCGACAACAAGGCGAGTTTAATATGGGTTAATATTATAAGCGAGGCTTGGATTACAGCCGACCGCTTCACGGTATGTCAAAACGCTGACAAAAGTACACTTCTATTGGAAACGCGCTGAATGGGACGGTAGTAGCAACGTTGCCTTCAGTAATAGCGGAAGCCACGCATAAGTTGACTCTTCTGTTTCCAGACGGCGAAACCTCCGTGCGGCCAAGAGCACAGTGATAGAGATAAAAGGCCTGTTCTTGTAGTCTCCTTCAAGGCCTTGGCGGTGGCGTGGTGGGTTAAACGCCCACCAGCCGTCGTCGTAGACCAAGGGGTCTTGGGTTCGACTCCCGAATAACGGAACATTTTCTTTTGCCGTCTGGTTGTCCTTTTTTGCTGGCGTATTTCCGTGACGGAAATACATCATGAAAGTCTTGGTGGACCCCGGCATAAAACACTTTCGGGCGAAAAAGAAGAAAAAAAAGAAAAGACATAGCATAGTTAGTCGAATGGTCACAGGCTTTCCCCGAACACGCTTTCCAACTTACAAACTATCCTTCAATTCCTGTCTTTTAAATGCGAAGCATTTCTTAGCGAACTTCGGCGACTTTCAGCGTATCTATCTATCTATCTATCTATCTATCTATCTATCTATCTATCTATCTATCTATCTATCAAGCTATCTATCTAGCCGCCTACGACTTTGTGCTCTCCTGGCCGTATCGTTAATGGGATTTGTACCAAATTTAGTATGGCATAACATGACTGTATGAAGAACATAAATGGCTGGTCATATCATGAAAATCATGACTAACTTGTCATGAAAAGTATGATTTACATGCCACGCTCATGGCGCGCTCGCGGCCGTTTCTTTAGCTTGACATACACCAAATTTGGGATTGAGTGACGTGACTGTATGGCGAACATAAAGGGCAAATGGTAATATGCAAATAAGGACGTGCATGTCATGAACAACATGATTTGATTTACATGCCACGCTCATGGCGAGCTCGCGGCCGTTTCGTTAGCTTGAGATACACCAAATTTGGTATTGAGTGACATGACTGTATGAGGAACATAAATGACAAGTGGCAATATGGAAATCATGACATGTCATGAGCGACATGACTTGCATTCCACGCTCATAGCGCGCTCGCGGCCGTTTGCGTTAGCTTGATATACACCAAATTTGGTATTGAGTGGCATGACTGTATGACGAACGTTAATGACAAGTGGCAATATGGAAATCATGACTTTTCATGTGCGACATGACTTGCATGCCACGCTCATGGCGTGCTCGCGGCCGTTTCGTTAGCTTGAGATACACCAAATATCGTATTGAGTGGCATGACTCTATGACGAACATAAATGACAAGTGGTAATATGGAAATCATGACATGTCATGAGCGACATGACTTGCATTCCACGCTCATGGCGCGCTCGCGGCCGTTGCGTTAGCTTGATATACACCAAATTTGGTATTCAGTGACATGACTCTATGACGAACATAAATGACAAGTGGTAATATGGAAATCATGACTTGTCATGTGCGACATGACTTGCAGGCCACCCTCATGGCGCGCTCGCGGCCGTTTCGTTAGCTTGATATACACCAAATTTGGTATTGAGTGACATGACTGCATGGCGAACATAAATGACAAGCGGTAATATGGAAATCATGACTTCATGAGCGACATGACTTGCATTCCACGCTCATGGCGCGCTCGCGGCCGTTTCGTTAGCTTGCTATACACCAAATTTGGTATTGAGTGACATGACTGCATGACGAACATAAATGACAAGTCGTAATATGGAAATAATGACTTGTCATGTTCGACATGACTTGCATGCCACGCTCATGGCGTGCTCGCGGCCGTTTCGTTAGCTTGATATACAGCAAATTTGGTATTGAGTGACATGACTGTACAACGAACATAAGTGGCAGGTGGTAACATGAAAATCTTGGCATGCATGTCATCTACAATGCCATTTACATGCCACGCTCATGGTGCGCTTGCTTCCAGTTCGCTAGCTTGACATACACCAGAATTGGTATATCGCGACGTGACTGTATGAAGAACACAAATGACAGGTCGTAGCATGTAAAACATGACATGCAAATTATGTAAAGCATGATTAGCTCCTTCCTGACTGCTTCCCATTACATCGATTCCCACAGTGCGTGGTATCTGCCGGCTTTCTTGCCGTAAAATATCGCTGAAATGACCGGCATGATGGCGTGATCACCCATTCATAATCTCCACTGCACAGTTGTAGTTACTGAATGTGACGATGAGGTTCTGTGTTTACTCAGCTGACTACGTTGTGTCTGCAAAGTTTTTAATGTCGCCACATTGTCTAATTTTACCGTGACAACAGTTTGTTTTCCTAATATTAATTGTGTTACTGTCGCTTCCGATCATTCACTGTACCATTCTGTGAGCAGCCTCGCTCTCCGTCGCTATCTCGGACCACAATGCCATTGGCCCACGTTTCCTGTGTAATAAACACATCTTCAGTCTGTTGTCTAACGTTGATCATATGAAGTAGCTTGCGCCGTGGTGCTTCTGTTTGGCACGTCGCTTATTTTTCGCCCATGAAAGTGGTTTGCTTAGTCACAAATGTCACAAGCATTTACATCACTAGATTACTTACTCTCAAAAGCCATTATATAAAAATCACTTTTCTACTACGCATCTTATTCACTAACGTACGATGTATTGCTGTTCAGTGTTTCTTTTGTGTTCAGAAGGCTGTTGTGTTTAGCTGAACGCACGTTAGGCCTATACAGAGCTTCATGAAATTTAAAATTCCGGGAAAATGCTGGACATGACAGTGCGCTAGGCTAGGCGAGGCACCAGCGGTAAAGAAGGACTGAAAATAGACAGACATTGCTGACTGCGCAACTAGGAGCATTTCGCCGTGCAGAATTACCGGCCTTATTTTGAAGCGATAGTGTTAAAGAGCCCGTGTCGTAGAAAATGTGGTGTCGGTGTCGGCGGTGTTGGCTGTGACCGAAGTATCGGGATGGATGTAAAGAAAAAAAAAACTTCCCCATCTCCCGCTAAAGGGAACCATGTGTGGATGCGAAGCAGCGGGGAGATAATTAGCTTGAGCGGGAGGAACGTCGCCACTCTCGTTTCACGGCAGCGGTCCGGGCGCTCATCGCGGCCCTGCACAGGAGAGAGAGTGAGGCGCGCGCGCTCCGTCATTTTCATACCGCGGAACTACCCTGGCGCCCCCAGCGGAGTATGCAACTGTCGCACCATCTGTCGTGCGCACCGCTCCGTAGAGGATTCCTAGAGGAGTGAACGGGGTGACCGTAGGAGAGGAGATAGAGGGGGAGGAGACGTGCATGCGCTGTGGCGGTGTGGGACGCGGGAGCCGCTCCGTAGAGTAGAGGATTCCTAGAGGACAGAGGGGGAGAGGACGCGCATGCGCTGTGGGGATGTTGACGCAGGCGCCGCTCGGTAGAGTAGATGATTCCTAGAGTAAAGAAAGGGGGTGAGCGTAGTACAGGATAGGGGGGAGGGGACGCGCATGCGCTGTGGGGGGTGTGGGAAGCGGGGGCCGCTCCGTAGAGTAGAGGATTCCTAGAGTAGATAAAGGGGGTGAGCGTAGGAGAGGAGAGAGAGAGGAGGAGGGGACGCGCATGCGCTGTGGGACGTGGGACGCGGGTTGGAGGGACGGACTAAAGCCTGTTTGACATGCGAGCGACTGAGCGGCGGCGGTCGCGGCGATGAGCGGCAGCAGGACGCGCGGACGCGCGTTCGTTTCACATGCGCCGCTGCTTTTGCGCGACGCCCGCCGCTCCGGCGGGCAGTGTTGCCCGCGGAAGGCGCCCTGTCGGAGCGAGTTCCTCGCAGCGCGCGCGCCCAGTCCTCGACTCCGCCCCTGGCGTCACGTGCCATCGACGTCACTGGACGCTCTGCCGCGAGCGAACTTTTCCAACTCTGGCGATGTTCGCCGCAGCGTCTAGTACTCGCTGTAGAAACCTGTTTTGGGCTCGCGCGGTGGCCGCCGCTCCGCTCTTTGGGAAAATTCACTCGCATGTGAAACAGGCTTAAGCCCCCCTCCAAACACATGCAAGCAAGATCTAGGAATGGGGTCAACCTGGGCGACACGACAGACACCACCTGCCTAGCCATTGCTTAGCAGCCTCTCGGTGCTCTAGGCCATGACTCTGATGACTGTGGTAATGGTTGACGGCCTTCATATTACTACAGTGTTCTGCTTCGCATAATGGGTGCTTCCCTACTTCATGAAAGTGGCCGGAAACGGGACGCCGGAGGCACGGACATGGCCCAGCCCCCTCCAAACACATGCAAGCAAGATCAAGGGATTCGGGTCAACCTGGGCCGACAGACACCACCTGCCTAGCCATTGCTAAGTAGCCTCTCTGTGCTCTCAGCCATGACTCTAATGATTGTAGTAGTGGTTGAGAGCCTTCATATCACTACAGTGTTCTGGTTCGCATAATGGGTGCTTCCCTACTTGATGAAAGTGGCCGGACGCGGGACGGGGGGACGCGGGACACGGGACGCGGGACGCGGGAGGGGACGGACAGAGCCCCGAGCATAAGATGCTTCGCATCTAAAATCACAGCATATCCGCGGAGGGAATGATGACGAGTGGGCGAAGCTCCGGAGGTACATCATCAAAGACGTGATGGTGGTTGGTTGCATGTGGTCAAACGATATGCATGTGAGACCATATCGCGATGCCATGTGTTGTATGGAATCGCGATCGTCATCAAGCGTCATCGCTATGACGCATAGTGGGTACATTGCATGTGCTGTGCCGGGATGGCAGCGTCATCGTCATCACACAGGGAGATACTGCTGGTTACGCAGGTGGCTACTACGTACTACAAACTACAAGGAACGCACGACCCACGGCAAAGACGTGATGGTGGTTGGTTGCATGTAGTCAAACGATGTGCATGTGAGACCATATCGCGATGCCATGTGTTGTATGGCATCGCGATCGTCATCACGGCACACCACATTCCATGTGGTGTGCCATGATGGCAGCGTCATCGTCATCACGCAGGTGGCTACTACAAACGTGGGACGCACGACCCACGGCATAAGGAGCTTTGCCCCTAAAAAACTTCCCCATCTCCCGCTAAAGGGAACCATGTGTGGATGCGAAGCAGCGGGGAGATAATTAGCTTGAGCGGGAGTAACGTCGCCGCTCTCGTTTCACGGTAGCGGTCCGGGCGCTCATCGCGGCGCTGCACAGGAGAGAGAATGAGGCGCGCGCGCGCTCCGTCATTTTCATACTGCAGAACTACCGTGGCGCCCCCAGCGGGGTATGCATAGGGAGCCTTCATGTGCGCGCGCCTCCGTGTTTTAGGGTGGTGTCAGCCTTTGACCCACCACTTGCCGCCGCCCGCCAAAACACAGTGTTGCCAGTCCAAGGTTTTCATGGCAACGTGGCGGCGAGAGCGCCATGTTGGTTCTCAGGGCCAGTCGGTTCTCCTCCGTCCTACTGCACCGGCTGCACGTTGGCGCGGGTGTGGAAGCTGCTCTAAACCTAGCTTCTGCTACGACACCATCCTCGCGCTAATCGCATCTACAACAACTTTGGAGTTGAGAATGCCAGGGTGCTGCGTGCCCCACAGCACAACAATCTGGAGACGAGGCGTGAGAATGTTCCGCTTCCCCACTTGCCCCAACCGACGGAGACGCTGGATTGCGCAAGTGATGCGAGATTGCTGGGCGCCCACTGCTTCTTTCCGTGTTTGTGAGGTGAGTACCCGTTGCATTGCGAGTGGATTGAGTATATCTATCGTCGCGTATTTCGTGAAATGATTTGCTATGTCCTACGACGAAAAGCAGTCCGTGCAAGGTAAACGCGAAGCTTGTTTACTCTGTCATGCTTGTTTACTGTATTAGTCGAAGCGTAGTTCGCCAACCTAACGATATAGCGAGAAACGCCAAGGCCCGTAAACCATCAACACATGCTCGGGTTCGTGTGTTCCTTTGCGGGCAGATGTGCGCGCTTCTGCGCTTTCAACTCAGACACCGCTGTATTCAGAAACGCTCCTTGACTTGACTTGCAACCGCCTCAAGGCAGCGCGTTCGAAACGCGTTTGTACTGCATTGAAGGATTGAAGGCGGTTTCAAGTCAAGTTCAAGTCATGAAGCGTTTCTGAATACGGGAAGGGTATTTAGAGAGGTAGGCAGACGAGCCGACCTACGCGTTCCCTGTTGGACTTTTGCACAACTGCGACGCCACAACTAAAGTTCGCGGGGCTAGGGCCGCGGGGTATCGGTTCTTCGCTTCAAAGCCACGACGAGATACACAGCGAAACTCGCTCGACTAAATCAGTAAAGCTTTCGGTTTAATCATATAGAATACGACTGATTTACTCTTTCTGTCTGTCTGTCTGTCGGTCCGTCCGTCCGTCCGTCCTAAACGCTTCTCTTTGTGTGCACCAAGGAAGCCGGTTGTTGGCTTATAACTCAAATATGCCCTGTGGGAGAGTGTGGTGGGGAGCCGGAATTTGTTGTCTTCTTTTTATTTCATAACCGCCCACAAAGAGGATTCGATATCGTGATCTCAGTTTTTATTTAATGCTTGTAGAGAAAATGTATTCGACTACTTATGTGTCTTTGGTGCCGTGTATGACTTTTCGCGTTATTGCTTTATTCTAGGCCCACTTCGAGGACACAAGCTTCGAGGAAAGGAGACAGGATGGTTTGAAGAAACTAAGACCAGATGCGGTTCCGACGCTGTTTTTAATAAAATTATGGCCTGTAAAAAATTGGTTTGTTCCTTGTTGCTTCCCTGACTTTTTCTTCTGTCAAGGTTAATATACAGGTTTGGGGGGGGGGGGGGGGTGATAGGTACGATATGACTGAGTGCCCTACTATTTTTCGCCTATGCTTACAACTTGTAAGGTTTTTAAGCAGTCCATTGTACGGATTCGTTCACAGGAAATATACTTCCTGCACGGAATTTTATTAAGTACGGAAGCAACATGCAGGGTATGAGAAACAGGGCACCGGAATTATGCGGCTTGTAGAGAACATCGCCAGATACGCGGCTTGTTTGATCCGCCTCCCCGTGGTTACAAGCGCCGTCATATAATATAGCACGGCCTCGTGTCCTGCACTAGAACGCCTTTGAAGTGTCAGCAGTGATACGGTGACTTTTATTTCAGGAATGCCGCGCAGACATTGAATTAGGTTCACAGTGACATCGAGGTTCTCCCCATCGCAAATATAGGCTTCCCTTAAAATCACCATCACTCGGCCAATGCGGCGGGTGCACTGCGAGAAACAAACTGTTTTCATAGTACATTATACAAACTCGAGTCAACGAACACATTCGTTCTGTTCCAGAAAACGGCGGCCAACTAAGAACAACCCTCCAGCTTTCACAAATTGCTATATAAACAAACCACCCCATTCCTGTTGAAATTCACGCTACGTTCAAAAGTAAACGAGCGAACGTTGGGAACCAACATGACGGCCCGTCAAGTTTCGCGGCCACCGAAGCCAGTGGTAAGCAACCATGGTCAAACTTGTCACCACCCTAAAAGACGGAGGCACGGAGGCGCGCACATGAAGGCTCCCTAGGTATGCAGCTGTCACACCACCTGTCATGCGCGCCGCTCCGTAAAAGATTCCTAGAGGAAAGGACGGGGGGACCGTAGGAGAGGAGAGAGGCGGGGAGGGGACGTGCATGCGCTGTGGGGGGTGTGGGACGCGGGCGCCGCTCCGTAGAGTAGATGATTCCTAGAGTAGAGAAAAGGGGTGAGCGTAGGAGAGGATAGGGCGAGGGGACGCGCATGCGCTGTGGGAGGTGTGGGACGCAGGGACCGCATTGTAGAGTAGAGGATTCCTAGAGGAGAGAAAGGGGGGTGAGCGTAGGAGAGGCGAGGGGACGCGCATGCGCTGTGGTGGTGTGGACGCGGGAAAGAGGGTCGGACTAAGCCGCCTCCAAACACATCCAAGCAAGATCAAGGAATAGGGTCAACCTGGGCGACAGACACCACCTGCCTAGCCATCATTGCTAAGCAGCCTCTCTGTGCTCTCTGGCCATGACTCTGATGACTGTGGTAGTGGTTGACGGCCTTCATATTACTACAGTTTTCTGGTTCGCATAATGGGTGCTTCCCTACTTCATGAAAGTGGCCGGACGCGGGACGCGGGAGGGACGCGGGACGGACGCGGGAGGGACGGACATAGCCCCGGGCATAAGATGCTTCGCATCTAATATCGGAGTTGGAGCCTGAATGAGACCCTGGTATTGTGCATGGTAATATCGGGGTGCATTTTAGTTCTTTATGCAAGGGGGGTTCTTTTAGAACTGACCTATTACATTGGGCTGCAGTTTTGTTAGAAATCGTCCAATTTTATTGCGCTAAGGGGCAAAAAATCGGGGAGGATGAACATTTCTTTCACCTGTCCCGTCTTTTTCTGTCGCCTTGATGCATGCGCTATCGCAGGCACCCGGCATCTCTTCGTCACGAAGAGACGCGGTGGAGTACGGCTAACATCGCCGTCGCGACGTTAGTCGGATCAGGTCCCATCTGTCACAGCTGGATCAGGTCGCATCTTGCACTGGCTGCAGCCGGGGCGCTCCAACCTATTCGCGGCGGGATCGGGCTACATGGGGCAGCACCGTCGCCGCGTTTGTGTGGATAGGTGGTCGGTGGCAGGCATCCAAATGTACTACACAGCCGTGCTGCGTTGCGAGCGTTTTGCGCCGATTGTCAGCAAATAAAGTACGTTGATGGCAGCCTAACGGTGGTATATAAGCTATCCATTGCCCGATTAATCTACGAAGCTGCCCTAACGTTCCTATTACGTGTGAGAGAAGCGCAATCTGCCAATGAATGGGGTGCTGGCCTTCGGCGACAGTCGAGTGTTTTCGCACTGTGCTTGATGCTTTTTCCTGTTTTATTTGTACGTGTTTGGCTTTTGTTTTGCCTATACTACAGTAGCACTGTTGTCGCATGACTGAACCAAGAATTTACGTCTTGTTCGAGCGGCTGATAAAAAAAAATTGACGGCAGATCCACGAGTTGAATGATGATGAGATTGGGCGAAGCTCCTGGAAGTAATCATCGGTTAAACCGTGAAATTTCTTCCGTTAATTCGCCCGATAAAAACGACGTGAAACGATTGATTAAGTGTTTTATCAAACTTTTATTGCTGGTTTCCGTTGTCCTTTCATTATGACCGCTTTGTGGTCGGTGAAATGTAAGCTAAGTGGTTCTTGCACTGGTTGCAGCGGCATCCTTATCCATACGAGCACACACCGACGGCAACGAGCATCGTCAACTACAAACCTGTATCGCGATATGGCTTTGATTATAAAACCATTGCTTTAGAAAACACCTGGCGTCTTTCGTTAAGCAGCTGGCGTCTTTTCGTTTTGCTTTAGAAACATCTGGCGTCTTTTCGTTTTGCTTTTAGAAAACATCTGGCGTCTTTCGTTGGTTTATTTCATCAATCAACGGCGTTTTGAACAAAATTTTTATTGTTTAATCACGCACAGGAGAAATGCCAATGGCTGCTAATGGGGAATGAGAGACAGAAGAATTCGGCTTTTTAGTTAACGCGCACGCTGCGAATTTTTTATTGTTCAACAACGCACAGGAGAAATCTCCCACCGGCACCACCTTGGAGGTCAAAGCGTAAGACTGGTTACGCACTACGACTACGACTACGACGAGGGACGAACGGGTGCCGCTTTAAGGAGCTTCGCCCCTAAAAAAAGAAAATGCCCGTATATTTTGGCGCAATGAGTTGAAGTAGAACTTTGTGCACTCTGCTTTTGTGCTTGCACATATACGCATACGCTATTTTTTTTTCATATTTGTAATTCTAACCGGCCTTTTCAGACGCTAGTTCATGCTCTGTGGTAGCACAATGATTTCGAAATCACCGACACTTCACGAGATGGTGTCGCAAAAATTCTGCATTCTCACCTCGATATTTAATACTTCTTTTGTTTAGGACGATGCCAAGTGCACCATGTCACGTGCTAGAACTCCAAAGCGGCACCCACATTGATAGGACTTTGGCGAATGTACGGTACGGTGATCAGATCTAGCGGCAAACCAATATGTGCATGCACTCACTCATCAGAGTGCCTATAAGCCTCGGAAGGCGAAACCCTTGTGTATATATCGTGTAGGCATACGTATAAGCATTTGATAATGTGCTTACACAACGGAAAAAGTCACCCTCTGAGGACGTGCATCACCTTCGCACACACGCAAGCAAGTTGTCGCTAGCAGACGACTGAAGGAGCCATCCACACTACGGGGTTTTGTCCGCTCGTTGCTAGGTACCGACTCTGTTCGATCTCGAGGCGAATAGGCACGACGCGGGGCAGCACCTCTGGTCGGATTTTGGAGTGCGGCGCGTTCGTTAGTGTAGCGTAGCTGTGTCGAGCGTGCGCGTGCGTCGGCGTTACGTTGGGCTGTAAAGGGCCTTCTGGGGAGACTGTGTGGACTCCATCTACAGCGTTGCCAGACCATTTGTTCTGTGGAGGCAATACGGGTTACATCTGTTGGCTACGTGTCAGAGTTTCTCATTTTTCGGTGTTGTAACCCCCCCCCCCCCCCCCCACACACACACACACACAAACAAAAGGCGGGACGGGCATTAGATTTTCGTTCTCCCTTAACCTTTTGCGGCAAGCTGCATTAAAATCGGCTTATTTGTAACAAATCTACTACCCAAGAAATATGTCCGTTCTTAAAAAATTACCTTGTATAACAGTCCACTTTTACTAAAGCCTAGAAATGTTCGGGGGGACCTTAGAAAAACAAAGGACTCAATCTATTTTGCCGCCTACATATTTTTTGCATTATATTTTAGGTCGAGAGACTCTGCCACCCTCTCCCAGTTTTATTCTAAATGGATAGGAGTTGGTATTGTGCGCTCTTTGGAAAATTTAACAAATATTTACCTAGAATATTCACTGTATTAATTCTATCCACGCGCTTCGCCTTAAGGCCTGACCGCACGTGCGGGTTGCAACGCGTCAGCGCGTGGCGTGTGGACGCGGTGCCATCCCCTCTCCCTATGGAGGGAGAGGGCGCGTAGCTACACGAAGCTCCCGCCCTCTCTCTACTCAGGGAGAGGGGTTGGCGCCGACTTCACATGCCACGCGCTGAGGCGCTGCAACCCGCACGTGTGGTCAGGCCTTTACATAGGCGTCAGTGGCTCCCATTTAACAGGCGTGTGTAGATGTAAATGGCTTGGGACCGTCTTCAAAACAGTAGTTTCAGAAACTGTTGCCTTTGCAGAGCAGCGTGTCGATGTGGCCCAGAAACGCACGAACAGTCGCTACTGTTCTTGCGTTTCTGATTAAGAGCATTGGTAGATATTAAGCACATTCGAACAAGTGCTGGCACCATTCCAATCCGGACTGGGCAGAAAAGTATTCCGGAATACAGATGTCGCAATACATGAGCTGGAAGCCTAAAATACAGATACTGACATACATTTCACCGTGGCGTAGTGGGATATTTAAGAGATACTTTCGAAAATGAAGGAAAATGTATCCCGGAGTACAGATTCAGGAATAGAGCTACAATAATCCAGGACCTATTTTTTTTTAATTTAGGGGATGTTGATTTCCCGCAGATACTGTTATTATGTACAGCATAACGCAATATCGTGAATAGAGCTGCAGTGCAATGAGACTTGGAAGTGAAGCATATCTTTCGAATCACTTCGGCGCACCAAGGAATTAAGAAAAAAGTACACATATATTTTGCACACACTATCTGTTTGACTGATAAGAGTGTTCATTTGATTGCACTTAAGGAACAGCAGCTTCTTTAATAGGCTGCCTTCGAGACGGCGTCATTTCGGCCACAACAGGAGACTTGCGAACGAGAAACGTTTTGCTACCAAGGCAGACGAGGACAAGTTCGCGTAATGAAGAATAACTGTTGGCTTCCTGGGCCGAAGGGCCTGCAGTATGGCGATATCTCTTCTCTGGTCATCAAGGTACCCAAACCTTTCCTCTCTGACTTCGGCCATTCTGTGTGTTTGGGCAACCATTCGCTGCCCTCATTGTGTCCCCCACGGGCGGCGCACCCTAGGCAAAAACAAGTCTCCCTTTCCCAATTCTCAAACACGTCAGATGACTTACACACAAAAAAAATAACCGAGATACCTATGTCCTTCACAGTATCGCCATACAAACGGTGCGTGGTTAAAGTATTTCACCACCGAGATACAAATGCATTTTTCAAATATATCTTGATACAGAAATACTGATACTCAAAAGTATCCCTGAGGTACTAAACGCGATACTACCCAGCCGTGATTCCAATAAATATAATGGCGTAGGAATGTAGACGGGAAGACCGAAAATCGACGCTAGTCGGAACCTGTGAAATTTACGTGCCGTTAGGAAAAAGAAGCCAATTAGCGTAACATAATAAAATGCATATGCATTGGATATTTGACAGGCTCCAGATTTCATCGAAAAGTAACATGATGTGACAGTATGAAGAATAAATAGTGCCACAAGTGTTCAACAATGGATGGCCTCTACGGCGGCTGGTATACGGTGATTTTTAAGATAAAATTACGTAAAAAAGAATTGAAAGGACGGATTTGTTTTCTTTCGCTGCCTCTTTCGCGTTGACGTTTTATTCAGTAAACTCAGCTGTTTGTCAACGTGACTTTTTGGTATAGTTTGTTATATGCGTCAGAATTGTGGCATAGCGCTAACACACACGGACGAGAAAGAGACAACACGACAAGCGCTAAGGATGAGGAAGACATAGCAGGAGAAGCGCTTGTCCTGTTGTGTCTTCCTTGTTCGTCTGTGTTAAGCGGTATGCCACATTCAGCGGTTTGGTTTGCAGAGACCTTTTTCATGAGCGCGGTTCTCTGTGTACAGTTGGCTTTTATTTCAGTTATTTAGCGTTTGTTTCACTCATTTGGCATAGCTCTTGCTGTAAAATGAAGCTATATACAGGGAATAGACCTAAGAAACAGGTGCACCCGAGAAATGTAGACAGCTTTCACTAAGACGCATAAGTCGGGCTCACAGCGGAGCTGGGGATCTGCTAGCTAGTTCCGGCTTGGCTAAGTTGTCAGTAGGTTTTCCTAACTGTTCCGAGGTTTCGCTAATCGTTGCTAGGCTTTACTAAGTGTTACTAGGTTTTGCTAGGTAGCGCTAGGTAATGCTAGGCATTGCAAGATTCGCTAGATTTCGCTATTTCCAAAGTCCCAACAAGCTCAACCGGCTCTTCCGTTCACTCTATTTCTCTCTCTTTCTCTTTCTTTTTAAGCTAGGCTTTACTGTCACTTGGCCTCCTTTAATTCTTCCTTACCCTCACATCCCCGTCCCACCCATTTCCTATAATATACTATACAAGGCTATGCTGCGCTCTACTATCGTGGCCGGATGGCCGAATGATTACGACGCTCACTTTGTTGTCGTGAGTACGCGGGTTCGAATGCGGCTATGCCAGGAACTTTCTTTCACCAGCAATTTCTCTCTTGTTCTCTCTATCCCTTTCTTTCTCTTTATATTTATCGTTGTTTCATTTGCTCTCTTTGAACTCTTTCTCTCACGCATCAAGGTTATTGGATCACCCACGGCACAAATCGGCGCACGTGTTCTGGGAGCGAAACAGACGACAAAGAAGAGAACAAAGAGAGTGCTTGTCCGGTTCATAATGATGATAGTTTTCGGCCGACGACTAGAGGCATCACGAAAGCATAACAGCTCCACTGTAAAATTTAGGACGTGTGCGCCTTAGAACGCCAAAGTGTAACTTAAAAGAAAACAGTGGAAAATACAGAGGACTAGCAAAACAAGGGCACCGAAAACAGATCTGCGTTGTTGCTGGTGTCCTTCATTTTCTGGTACTCCGTCTTTTGCGCTGCATGTCGTACTAACTCGCCAATACATCCAGGTCAGCTGAATGTAATTTGACTGAACATAATCTACGTAAACTATGGCTTTTACAAACAACGCGGTTTCAATTCGCAGAGCATTTTACTAGTTTAACACACTTTCTTTTCTATCCTGTTGTCAAGGCAACCTTTTCCCTGCAACTAGTTGCAAATGATAGCGGGAAGCTATAATACTGTCGAGCACAACAGTAACAGTGTCACTGGGTCACATCGTACTTTAGTCATATGTTTTGATGCCATTTTGTATTGTTGTTGGCTCTTCCCTGAGTGCTCTTACCAGGCCCTCTGAATGCATATATTCTAAATGCATTCTGCTGACACGCTTCCATCTTAGAACAAATAAAAAAAACCATTTTAAATGAGGGCATAGCGACATGCGCAGGTTCTATGCAGGAAGATCCACATGCTTTTTAACATTTTTGGAAATTTGATTACGTTGTACTGGTATCTTTTTTCATAGGTATATTGAGGCTTCGTTAATGGATCAATGTACTTCTACCCGTTAGGTTTTACAAACATTCCGCTGTCAATAGCATCTTTATCGTTGAGATTGCTTCATCGTTCTGAAAATGAGCATTTGTTTAAGCGGACAGACAATGCAATGTCTGCAAAACCCTACAATGTCTGCAAAAAAACCTAAGAATTCGTTGGTATTCATCGAACCTTAAAGTTGTGCCCTTATAGGTGGCTGTTGTCAGCCTATTTCCCTCCCAAATTACTCTGTGGCTTCGTGTTTTCTGTGAATGCAAATCACATAATAATAACTAAAAACAATATTTGGATCGGGCTAGTATATGGTAATATAATGTGTATGTGCTACTCAAATAAAAAAAAATATATCATTTGGAATTCAGTGCTGGTGTTCGTCGTTCTTTGTGCCCACTTGTTTTTCTTAGCGCTATGCACAATTTTACCATAAGTAAAGCTGGCTGGCCAATAAAGAACATTTATGAAAGAAAACCCCAGCGAAGACGGCACCAGAAGAAGAACTCTGCGTAACACACTGTTTAGTGAAAAACAAGAAAATCAGTCTTGTGTGTAGACAACATCATTACACTAAAGAATGTGATTTTGATATTCGAAGAGGAAATCCACGTTTTTATTCGGAATGAACCACATGAACACTTCAGGCGTAATTTTGTGGTGGTCTTCGGCGTCGCCGTTATCTTCCGTATAAATTTTTGATCTATAAGAAAAAATGGGTGACCTGAGATCGGAGGCTTACGATATCAGGCAACTGTGTACCCCAAAGGGGTCGGTTATCTCGCCGCTCTTGCTTAACGTAGCGATGCAGGGCTTGGCATCGAGCTTGAGCAGATGGAGGGTATAGGCTCCGCGATATATGTGGACGGCATCGCTTGATGGCGCTCTATTTGGTCGGACGGCCACGTTGAAGACGCAATGCAAGACGTAAGGAATTGTGCAGAAAAACACGTCAGTCAGATGGGTCTGAGTCTCTCGCCTTTTAAATCAGAATTGCTGCTATATCGTCCCACTTAGAACGGAACCAGAGCCTAGAGCGTGGAGGCCTCCCGAGAATATAGATATTAGGGTGCGTACATCATCCGGGTTCGAGATCCCCAGGGTTCGTTCTCTGCGGGCGCTATGCATGATCACCGAAGCTAACGGTCAGGACGGGCGTACTATAGATAGTTTTACACGGCATGCTGAAGGAATAATCAGACTCATTGCAAGGGTTTCTAGCAGAAAAAAAGGGCTTATGTAAAATGACCTCCTCAGGTTCTTTCACGCATTTCTAATGAGCCATGTGAATTATGTATGCGTTTCTCATGAGCCATGCGAATTCTGTCACGCCCATTCACAGATGGCAGAAACATGAAATTAACAAGGCTGAACACGGTCATCAGGAAAAGTATTAAGGGAGTCCTAGGGCTCCCAGTGCGCACCAGCGCGGAGAAACTAGCAAGCCTCGGCGTCCACAACACATTAGAGGAAATGATCGAAGCACAGCAGATCGCACATATTGCCAGACTCCCGTCTACGGCGGCGGGAAGGGGTATCCTCACTAAGGTATCCGACGACGTTAAAGGATAGGAGCGTTCAGGCATAAGGCAACATTTAGCGCGAAGTAACACAAAGACGTCCTTGTGTTACTTCGCGCTAAATATTGGCTCATAACCAACAAGGCCGAATTTCCCCCCCTTGGGCGTCCAGCTTTCGGATAGTGTGCGGCAGGTTATTACTGCCTGCCCTATTCTGAGGAACGCGCATCCAACCTTCCAATACTGGCAGGAGGACGGCTTGCGCCTCCGCGCTTCTGCGTTACGCGCATGCGCATGAGGCAGATTCATGTTTTCTTGATGCTGCCCAATAGGAAGGCAATTCCAGTCGCTTTGTTGCCAACTTTGTGGACATAAAGAGCCAAGTATTATCGTCCGCGTCAATCAAGGCGTCGTTGTCTTACAATGTGGAGCAGCTGGCCATTGCGCTGGCGCTCTTGAGGTCGGATAGGGCAGAGATTTATACCGACTCGAGGTCAGCCCTTCGAACTTTATCGACTGTGGCTGTTTGTGAGGAGGTCGCAGGGCACTTGAGGGTAAGGTGCTTACTCATCACGATTACATGGTTCCCGGCACACGAGGGTCGCCGAAGTAGAGTGGCTGAACAAGGCTAATGAGTTGGCCCATGCCCGGGTGCGAGGTCTTGCTGGCCGCGCCGGGCACAGGGAAGTTGGTATGCCGGGTGGGACCGGCGGAGAGCTCGGTCCAGCCCACGGTGGTCCAGCCTTTTCGGAGGCCCACCCACCCCGCTTCAGGGACATTCTCTATACCTTCAATGAGATCAATAGCCACTACCAGATGAGTGGCAGAGTTTTCCTCTTGCCCCACCGAAATCTCGCGAGGCCCCAGGCTGTGACTCTCAGGCTCCTGCACACAAGCTACTATCCCACACTCTCCATCTTCAGTAGGTATACGGAGGTCTTCCCTCTTATGTCCCGACTCTGGTGCGGTTAGCGATTTTAGGCCCATGCTCTGGGGGAGTACCCTTATTTACTGCACCACACGGACCACAGATTGACGAAGGAAGAATTTCATTCATTTCTCAAGAGCCACGACAGGTTTGACCAATTCCGGGCTCTCCAGAAGGCCCACGATGCGGCAGTGAGGCTTGGCCTACCTGTCACAACGTGGGAGCGACCCGCAGTCTTGTGCCTGTAAAATTTGGATGAAGAGCTTCTTGCGGACCCGAAGAAATTCTATTATGTGTAAGAACGCACCGTGCAAGGTAAAGCGTGTGAGGGCTCCATACGAGCACTGCTCCAGCGAGACGCAATACTCCACCCGTCTTTCGTCGCGCGAACGTAGATAGATGCCGAATGCGGGTTCTGCGTGCCTCCTGAAAGAAAATACTTATGTCTTACAAAGCATGGTCGACCGCGGTCGCAGCGTATAGTTACAGGGCTCATACGACTGTGCGTGTTATGTTCACATTGCGAAGTTTACGCTGTAGCCATTGACAACACTAAGGTCACGTTTGCCATTTTTCATAAAATATTCCAGTGTGCTTCTATCGAATTCATTGCTTCGTCATCGCGGTGAAAATGTTCATTTTTTGAAAAAAAAAATTGGAATGGTGAACAGGAAAGCTTCGCACCTTAAGGACGGCACAAAAAAATGCTTGTAGCTTGGCACAAGAAATCACCACTCTGAAAAACATGGAGCGAAATCTGACTAAATGTGATATTCTACAGTACACCACATGTGCAAACACAGTAAAATAACGCGGTATATGAATCACGATCTTTCCTCCATGAATTCATATAAACAAAGGAAGTAACCATGTCTATTAAAAAGTCGCATTTTGTATGGCAGATAATAAACAGCCGAGTAGCGAATACAAGGTATACACATGCAAAAATGCAAGCGATGCAACCAGAATATGACTCGATTTTCAAAACATACTATTCATATCATTTATTAGGCTTTTAGTATGAACGGAAGTTCCATTTTCAGAAGATGTATCTGTCCGAGAAAAACATTTCCAAAGCAACAAGTGCACTAGCACGTGCGCCCCCAGTGTGGGTAATCCCGGAGTATCATTTAGCGCGATAGTTCTTCTGTCAAGAGTGACCAAAATGCCACGTTGAAAAGTGAGTCTACGGCAGTTAGTAAACTTAGGAATATTTTTCAAATATAACTTTCGTAACTATGGCAACTTTTCATTAATTTTACCTCTCACGCCGAAAACCAACCTTCTTGTCGTAAACATTCGATATACAATTTTAGCGATTTGAGACACTTTGTACATAGTTGCGTACACCACTTGTTTTTGTTAGGTGTGTCTACTAGAAGCTAAGACACAGCATGGTACATTGAGATTTGGGTGAAGTGAACAGCCTTCCTGATAAACCTGTATTCATTTACCATAATTTTGCAGAGCGCTATTGCATAATGTAACTTTACTGAAGGCTCTACCAGGTTTAACGAGTAGTTCAATATACCTGGGATTTTACGTGCCAAAAGGACGACATTGCCAGGCGGACATCTTTTTTTTAAATATGAAGCATTTGCGTACTGCAGGCAATTTTATCGTGTCTATCCATCTATCTATCTATCTATCTATCTATCTATCTATCTATCTATCTATCTATCTATCTATCTATCTATCTATCTATCTATCTATCTATCTATCTATCTATCTAGCCTCCTTCGTCTGCGTGTTGTCGTGATCACACACTTAACTTGGGGTAAACCAAAATTAGTGTGGGAGGGTAAAATGGTTTGACGAACATGACTCACTGATCATGACACGAATAATGTGACAATCCCGTCGCGTACGTCGTCAAAAACCTTTCCACCTAACACGTGTGGCACATACCCATATACCACGGGCTGGTATGTGCCACAGGTATGCGGGTATGTGCCACAGGTGATTGACAGTTTATATCTACCCAGGAACGACGAGAACAGACATTGGTAATTTTAACGCGAAAGGGTTAAGAAAAAGCTAACATCGGCAGCGTTTATCCGAAGAATGCGAAGAATAAATGTCGGGGTCCGAGCAGGAATCGAACCCCAGAACTCTGAGTGGCAATAAAGTATTCTAGCAGAGAGCCATGCCAGCTGTGGGAACTGCTTTTCAAATAGAGCGTAATGTTCGTGAAACGTCAATTGTGGTTGCTGTGCTGGCTATTAAATTTTATAAACATTACATATGTACTACTATGATTCAGCCATCACGTCGAGTTAACGTCAATTGTAGTTAAGCGCCATCCACCGAAGTTAATTTATGTAGCAGTGCCCAAGGCTACCATCCTCGCGAGCACAAGCGCAACATATCAGCTTACCGCTTCTGGTGTTGCTAATATCCATGTTTCTGTTGGCGTCGTCACGCAACTGTAAACAACTACTTATATAAAACATCTGCGACCGTTCAACATATGTCTGTGCGTCCAACATTTGTATATATAGTTAGCGTCATTTCGTAACGTTTGGCTCAATAAAAGATATACAACACAGTCACCTTCCCTCCGCATGCTTCGCATAACATTCATTCGCAAGGCACGTGGATCTGCCGAATTTTTATATTTCTTATGTAATCTTATGGTCCATTGCACGTATAACAAGTGCCGTCTGCAAACCGCGCCCGAGTGTCTGAGAGCTTTCCAGATAATTTTTTACTCTTCCGAGAAGAGTGTGCGCCGCAGGAGAATGGTAGAGTTTACTTTGGAACTAACCCGACCACCAACAATAACGCTGGAATCTTCGATGCCACAGGTATACAAGGCCGACGGGCTTTACTGCTTATCGGATTACTCGACGGCCGACGGCATTCTCGCCAATATCAGTGCACAGCGTGAATCGCGTGTTATTTCACTTTACATTTCGTGGGCACAAGTTCACCCAAATAAAGGACTGCCGTATTCCCGGCTACTGCTGGAGCCCTTTTCACTGCCAGGTGTCAATGTGATTATCAGGCAAGCCGTAGCGGACGGCTCCAGAAATTTTGAACATTTGGTGTTCTTTAACGTGCTTTGAAAAAGCACAGTACACAGGCCTCTATCATATCCCCTCCACTTAAATGCGACCACCGTGGCCGAGATCGAACCAGCAACCTTTCGGTCATCAGCCGACTACCGTAAACGATACGCCACCGCAGCGGACGAGGAGTTATTCGACCCCTTCAAAAGCGTAATTTTTCCTAGCTACGAAGGAATATAAATGACAACAAATTGGCACTATATTTCTAGCTATAGATTTTATTATCTTGATGCAAAACACAGAACATGAATGACTTCACAATAAGTTATTCTTTCATTACGCTTTAATTACAATTAGACAGTATAAAGCACATAAGGCAGCGTATTATGATACCATTTCTGGCTTGTTTTTGTTTGTTTTTCAGTTTGACGAATTTACAGACAGTTCTCGGTAGGTGGATGTCTAAAAGCGTTCCAAATAAATTTATTAGTTCTTAAGGTTGAATTCCTAAATAAATGTGAGGAACATATTATTCGGTAAGGTTTCATGCTTTCTTGCTTTCGGTATATTCGTTTACTCAGCGACTACGCCACAGCAGCTGAATAACAACGCCATGAAGCCTACATGACTACGGCAAGAAGCTTCATCGCTGCTGTGATCTTCGCGTAACTACTGTTTCATTTCGACTGCATTAGAGTAATCGTGCCTGGTCTCATTTTACAGTGTACGACAGCTCCGGCAAACTCGACAGCGGCGTCCTAAAGGGTGGTCGCATATTCATCGGCTTCTACTCAGAGTGCCTAGAGGCGTTGCCGCAATCAAGTGTTCCGCAAAATGTGAACGAGTCTTCGCCTCCACCGCCATCGTTCGCCAGTGCCTATTGTACATCTCAAGTACGATTGGCCCCAAGGAATCATAGTGACGAAAAGGTTGGTGTATTTTAAGCGTGATGCGGTCGTGAATACATGACAATGACATTTGCCCGCTTAACAGGCCAGGACACGGCATTCTACTAATGTGAATTGATCATGGTTACTGAGGGCGCAGAGTTTTTTATGGTTTGTTAGGCTATCGGCAAATAAACGCAAAGCAAATAGCGAGCGCTGATTAAAAACTGTACGTATAGAGTTTAAACTGCTGTGACCTTAGTCCATCCAAGGACACCGACTGACATTTGGCAAGCAATGTGTGACGTCATGAAACAAGGAGCAAGTAGCTGTGTTGCCCTTGAGACAGGCTTTTTATCCGATGGAGCAGTTTTCGGGTGTTTGAGCTCATTTCATCAGCGCTCATCCTTGCCACACTACCATACGGTTCATCTGTGCCATTTGAACAAAGAAATACAAATTTTCAGGCCCACTAAATGTGCTCAAAGAACGACAGCTCCGCGCATAAGCCTATTAGGGTTACCGTGGAATGCATAAAGACACTTTTGTGTTTTGTCCCTTAGAAACTCAGATTTGTTACTTTCAGATTATTTTTTTTTTGTGCGAGTCTGTGGTGACTGGTAGTTAAAACGTTCAGGTGAACTGAGAAAAAATACGTCATATCGAAATTAGAACTTCACAGTCCCTACGAGTGATGACAATTTCCGAATAAACTGCACAGCATTATTTCCCGAATCGTTGCCTCGACCAATGGAATAAATCATGACCAAGAAAAATGAGTATTCAGCAGTTAGGGTAAGGCGGGGCAAAATGAGACACGGGGCAAAACGCGACATTTTGGCTTTGCCGACCTCTATAGCTAATACAGAAAGCACTATTCTTTGTTTCTATATTTCAGCGAGAGGTGCTGGTAGTTGTCCACCTTTTTATGTGTAAAAGTTGATGTTTGCTCACAGCGTTCGCGTGGGAAAAATTACGCGGCTGGTGTCAGTGTGTTCGTGACCCGTCAAAAAAGGGGCGAAATTCTGCTCGGCCAAATTTTCGGATCCATGCATGAAGCTACTCTGGCATCAGTACAACAACGTAAGTATTTATATTGTTACTTTATACTACTAGCTACATACCACCAAAATTTTAGTTCATTTGGTGCGTGGGGCCACAAAGCGGAAATTTTTTTTGAATTTGGGCATGTGAGGGGGGCAAAACGCGACAAAAAGGCATTGAATTGCCTTAGAGAGTGTCTTATTAAGTGAACCATTTACTTACACTCATTATATATTATACTTTATTGTTTAGGAGGGTTCGGACGCAGAAGAGAATATCATATACAGCTTCCTGGGAGGAAAACGACGTGAAAAAGCACTGATTGCTGTTCAGGACACTCACTCCATTCGCGCTGCATCGAGGTTTTTCCGCGTTCCCCAAGCATGCTCTCAAGAGGCGCATGAAAAAATTGGAAGAATCTCCAAGTCAAGCCGTTCACGAACACGTCTCGGCATCGAGTTTTCCTCCAATACCAAATTAAAAAAACAAGCGCTAGAAAATTCGAATCTAGCACAGTTTTAAAATCATCGCCTCACGAAGGCCCGGCTGACGAAGCTGTAAGCCACGAAACGCCCGTGCAGTTCTGCTCCAAAACGGCAAAAGGAGGCAAGGAACATGCGTCAGAACATATCTAGCATCCAATCGTTGAACAATACAATGAAGTGCAAGCTTTCAACAAAATACAACCATAGCACAGAGAAAGACTGGCTGGTGTTATCTGCAAGGAGTTTTGGAGCAACACAGCACCGGATTCTGTCTGGATTCAATGCGTGGAGTGCAAGGACCGGGGTCATAAAGGCTGCGTGAGGGCCCACGGAGTTTAATTTCAAGTGCTTCTACTGCAAAAACCGAAGGGTTAAATTTTTTTTTGCACACTGTCTCGTTTTGCCCCGCAGGGGTGGGGACGAAAATGAGACATCTGGTGCATTTTCTATTTCTTTTTAAAATAAACTTTTTGACAGTGGCATCATGGTCATATTTATGTAGCACATACCTTGTACCCAAAGGAAAGTTTCTGCATTGACGTTTAAGGGTAAGGAGTCAAATAAAAATAAATATTCACTATTTTCAAATTTTTGTCTCATTTTGCCCCACCTTACTACTGCTCTGCGCAACCAACCAGTTTCCCTCAGCAATATGCACAGTACGGTCCCCTTCGCCTCACGAAGAACCTGGCCACGAAGATAACAAATGTTACTTTCGCGCCTTAGCGAGAGCGCATTACCGCAATCACATGGGTCGGAGTCAAGTATAAAACACGTAAGTTTACGAAAATTTTACGTGCTTACGTAAATTTACGTAAACACGTAAATAACGTATAAACCACGTAGATAAAGAAGGATCTAAGTAAACCAATAAAGGGTGACCTGTGTATAGGGTCAAATTACGCCCAACAATGCAGAACACCCAAATTGAAGAGTGACCACATATACAGTCGTCGGTCATTCAAAATTTCCAGCTTCAGGCAAATGGGTGAGCTTTTATAAATGCGTCAATGAAAATTCCTAGCGTTATCGTAACGCTCACGCAAGTTTCCGTAAATACACGGCTATTCGCATGGTGCAGGCAATATGATTGGAGAGCTCGTGAACCCTCCAGAAGGTTCTGATGCATGGAGGATGCATTAATGGCGCAGGGTCATGTTCCCGCTGGGGTTGGTAGATAGCTCCGCAGTCGAGCTATCAAAGCCGGTGATAGCCTTTTGCATCCCTTTCCCCGTTTTCGTCCTGTCTTATTGCGCAACCACACCGGACGCAACGTGCCAAGCTCTCCCTATTCTGAATAGTCCGTTACTCAAACTCTCGTTTTCTTCTACTTTCTATGACCTCAAGCTTGCTCTTCCACTTTCGAGCTTTGGGGAAGAAAAAGGAAGGCGCGCATGAGCAGAAGGGCAGCTACGGCTTCTTAACACTTCAAGTCTCTGTGTTCCCCTGAAATTTTGTCGGAGCAATAAAGTCAGCACTGCCGGCTATTCCTATCCAATTTAAATAGAAGTAAATATTATTCCTGCATGTACACACGAATGTCCAATGCTTTCGCTATCCCAATAACATACGGCGGCTAAGATGACCCATGTATTTGGGTTTTGGAGTTTCGAGGAACACATATTCAAGAAGCATGAGTGGTATTTGTGAATGAGCAAGAAACATCACGTTCTCAAAATGAGCGCTATGAGCTCCACAGTTCGAAATTCGATTCTTCCAGAACAATAAGAGACTATACACAGATTACGCATCGCGCATCGTTCGTTCTTACCTGTCCAGAGCGTAAGACCACATTGAATTCAAGCCCGTTACCTGCATATTTTTAGCTTCCCGTTCCCGTAGGTTCCTTCTAGGTTCCTGTTCACGTATTTTGAAGTCTGTTTGGTTCGACGCTCGATTGCACATTCCTGTGTCTCACATGCCAAGCGGTCACTCATATTTTTTGTCCACATGGATTGCAGGCAATCTTAAACGCATTCCGCGGAAGGCTGTCTGGCGAGTACATGACCTTTGCCCTCTGTGTGCCGTCCACCTGCAGCGAAAATGACGTAAGCGCTATCGCTAATTTCGGTAAGAACCATTTAATACGTATTCACTATTTTATGTCACGGCTGTTTTCAGATTTAGCATTAAAGAAGAACAGTCCTCACATCGGTCGCAAGCTTTCTCCTAATATATGCACTTAAGAACAATGCTTGGGTCATTCGCAAATATCCTTCTGCTTTATGATGCTCTCGTTCGTCGCCGTGGTGTCATATTAAAAACATAAAACCACTCTCGCAAATATTTTGTTTCAACGTTAATTACTTCGCAAGCAGCTGCTTTCTGCATGTCACTGAGCAAATTGGCTCGAGCAGAGCAGAGGCTTCTGGTCGTCGCAAAGCACGTCAATCAACGTGCGACACTCCTTCGCACGCCTTCAGCGTTTATCTGGTAGGTGTACATTGTTATCGCAACTGAAATGGTTCAATAACGTTTTGGGGGGCGCACACTGCGTGTTGGAGCACCAATGGAGGTATGCCTCAAGTGAACTTCGAAATAAATAAGCCTTGCCTCAGTCAATGTGTTCACTTTGCTCTAAATTAGTAAACTGATACACTGCACAGATCGCGTAATTGAAATGTGGACGCGCTTACCGGTATATATCTTTATATTAGCAATAACGGTTTTTCAGCCTGTACAGTCGCCAGCTAGCTTAACTTGACCGCTCCGCAGCATGTCCTGAAACGGTTTGATTGACGCCAGCGCCGCGTAGCTTTCGATTCTGTTGTCGAGATGTTAACCAAGCATGTGGGCATACTATACAAGCATGCATAGGTATTATCTCGGCAACGGTGCCACGCGCTTCGCGGCTGGCATCAGCCAAACCAGTGCAGGTCACGCTGCGGAGAGTTCGAGTTAAGCTTGCTGGCGACTGTACACCAAATATCTGCGGCGGGCTTGCGATGCATCATCCAAAAAACGATTTCTGGCCTCTTATGAGCGAAAGTCACCATGTCATAGTAGGGGATGCTTTGGTGCTAGGCTGCGGATTAATTTTGGCATCCTGCTTTTTTTTTCTTCGTTTTTAGTGTGTGCCAAGGTCCTGTGAAACGGGTGTACTTGACCCACACTAAGTCCTCCCGCCGTATCCGGGCATGGAATCCCCCCGTCCTGCATTATCATATCGTACTGGTATAGCGCAGCTCAGTTTGAGCATGAGGAAAAGAATCAACAGCGTAGAAGGAACCACGGACAACAGGATGAGCGCTAATGTTGTGTTGTCTGTGTTTCCTTCTACGCTGTTGATTCTTTTCCTCATGCTCAAACTGAGCTGCGCTATACCAAGTACGATATGATAATGCACCAACTTGCCCAATCCCGCAGTACCCTGTCCTGCAGCTTAGCAGCGCGATTGCGCACTGGCTAACCTAAAACCGCCTTAATATTTCAATTTCAGATTGCTTGTAAAGTGGTCTTGCTAAAAATTAGCGCCTGCAACTATATTCGTAGGTCAGTGACGTGAAATGGTGCCATATTTGATGAATTACATAACAACCCAAGTAAAGAGCAGTATAAAACAACAAGAATACATGCAAGTGTGTGACGGTCGTTGTATTGATTCACAAAGCATGATGACATGTCCAGGTTGGATGTTATATTCATTCCTACGGTATCTTTTAACCACTCAGCTTCTCCTGTACCTTCGATTTAAATTCGACCTTAGAGCGACGTGAGCGCCGAGCATTGCAACGCTGGGTACTATTCCCGGTTAAACTGGCTTGCACATGAACTGTTGACGTCACACACACCGACACAGACACTCGCGTAGGACTGAAGTTGATCATCATATATACATCCCGATAGATTACTTCAACTCTACGCCTCTAGTGCCACTGCGCAATGTTCTACAATACGACAGAGGGGCGCGTGCCTATCAATATCCGAAGTAAAACAGATTTGAGGGACATCTCATATGCAAGCAAGTACCTTAATGCTCTTGACACAGTTGGTTCCGAGAGCGTGGTTGGTAACCGAGAGCGCGCTTGGTGATTTCTACCTAATCATCTTCAGTGTTACTATCAGCCTTACGTGGATTGAAGTTTTTACTCAAGTTTTCTCGCACGTATTCCAAAGCCGTATCGTCCATACACCATTTCAATATTTATCGATCAGAGGTGTGAAGTACGTAGGGCGGTGCCTTGTTGTTGAGAAATATATTTTATGTCGTCATCTTTTTCAACAAAATGTCCTTTCTGGTTTGCCAACCACTCATAAATCGTATTCGAAGGTACTTCATTAATAGGTGCCAGGAAGAGCACCGATTACACGAGATATTGGTGTCAAAGAGCATTGACACCAAGGTTTCAAATAGCTAATTCTAGGCTAACGGATTCATGAGTCGACTCAGTCGGACTCACTCAGACTCAGATCAAGCCATGAGTCTGAGTCTGAGTGAGTCCGGGTGAGTAATACTATGGGGAGTGAGTCCGAGTGAGTCCGGTTGAAGAAAATTTTCGTTAGTGTGAGTCCGAGTGAGTCCGGCTCAGGAGCCCTAAGCGCAATACATATTTCATGAGTGAGTCTGAGTGAGCTCCACAATTCTTGCCGACCTATGTTGGTGACCGCGGGTGACGAACAACCGAAGTGGCGGTATCCCCTTCTGTACTACCCACAGAACATCTCTTTGCGCTGACCCGGTAGGGTCTGAGACAGTTCGGGACGGCGACGTGACAAATGGGGCATTTACGCTTGCGCATAAAGGGTGTTGACCCGCCACCAATAGACCCCAACATTTGGAAATGAAATGTTGGAAGTCATCCAGGTGTGTCAATTTTGGCTTGTGAAGCCAGACACAACAGTAGCTAATATGAATAGTACGCGAACATTTTCTTCCCCTACCTGCGTTGTTGCTGCTTGTTTATGCATCAGTTGCTTAGACCAACCCGCTCTGTCGGCTCACAAACGCCTCCTGTATGCCACTACGTGGCATCGTCTTCCTCCTTGTGGTTTGCCTCTATGTGGCGTTACTTTTGGAGACACATGCTACGACAGCGATGTGACAAATAGGGCAGTTACGGCAGCACGTCAGCTATATCCTCCACCGCTCAAGTCCCTCAGCAACCGACAGGCCACCCTCTGGCGCCAGCTACAGACTCACACTCTTTTCCCTCTCTTCTCATTTTATCGCACTGTCACCCCCTTTTCCCTCACCTCAGCCTGTACTCTTTGCCCTGAACCTCACGCTTCTGCTATCCGCATTCTTTCTTACGGCCCGGCGGATCCTCGCTCGCGAAAAATTTCCTCCCCTGTGGTGATATTTCAACTCATAGTGACCGCATGGGCCTGCCTCAAAAAAAAAAAAAAGAAAAAAAAGCATGCTTGAGACCAGTCCCGTCTCAGCAGCCTACCCGCACAAAGCGCTATTGATTGCAATAGGCGATAAAAAAGATGCGATTACTATTCAGGAAACTGACAATGGGAAGCCGCGGGCCACTAGCAAAAGGTCCGTGAGCCACGTGTTTGAGACCCTGCCGTAATACATGTCAGCGATATGTATCTCAAATGTGCATTGACGATATTGTCGCGCGCTTTCAGAGGCAGCGGCGGCGTAGAACAACTACATGGGAGCTGGTTCTTGCTAAATGCGTTTTTTTTTCTCTTATTAGCATGCCTGTAGTCTCGCGCTATCTACGTGTTATATCCTTGAGGACGTTAATATAACATCGCAACGGTGCCAGTACCAATAGAAACTTGAAAAGTGCGAACGATGAAGACAAAACACATACAACAGGATTGGCGCTTTACTTGCAACTGGCGTTTATATGAAACGAAAAACATTATATAGCCTCGCATCAAGCTCCTACATATGATGCACACATCCTGCCACAAGATTGCTGAACATTTCTTAGTCACCAACTCGCCCAAAAAACAAGTTCTTCTAGACCTGCCACAAGAGATTGCGTGGGTCCGTCTGCGAAGATGAAATTTGAAAACGACAGAGCTAGACAGCACAATAATGATGGCAGCAAGGAATTCGGTAGCCACTTGGCAGAATATTGCAAGCAATGTGATTGTAAGCCTTTATTTCAGAAGACCACTTTCCTAAAAAAAAAGGCAGATCAAAAACAGAACGCGAAATCGTCGAGGCTTTCCTGATAAAGAAAGCAGGGGATAAGTGTGTCACATGCCCATCTTTGGCGTTGAAAGAAAATGAAGTGGCTTTCTTTCGACACATTTGGAAACACGATGATTTGTTTTAAAATTTCATGTTCCAAGACTGACCCACGTAATCTCTTGTGGCACTATGTGTGCATATCAACGAGCTTGATGTGAGGGTATATCATGTTTTTAGCTTCAAATAAGCGCAAGTTGCAAGTAAAGCGCCAGTCCTGTTGTATGTGTTTCGTCTTCGTCGTTTGCGCTTTTCAAGTTTCCTCTAATGATGGACCAACTCGGCCAAACCAAAGTATTCAAAACCAATAGCATCAGCGTGCGCATTGGTAGGCGAGGATACATCGAAGGGACGTGACATGGGCCTCTTAGCAGATATGTTAGCCGACCGCGTCGTCAAGAGATGATTTCCAGTTCACAGGAAACTGTTTTTGTAGAACGCCACTTAGGGGCTGTGCCAGAAAGGCAAACCTTGTTACGAAGAGTCGAAAATAGGAGCATAGCCCCAAGAAGATTCTCAGGCACCGCACTGACTCTGGTAGTTTGGAGAAGCTGGTTGCGAACTAAAAACACGTTGACTGATTTCTGCAGAGCTGTGTCGACCAGGGTGTGACAAAAACTTCACATCTACAAGTTGTCCAATACAGAAAGCGCCTTTCAACAGAGATGTTCCAGCCATGTGCACAGCGTAAGTTGTCTCTTTATTAGTGGTTCGATCTGTTACGACAGGATTGCTGAGCGCAAGCGGCGTCGGTGCTTTTCTGTGGCTTAATCAGCTTGTGTGAAGGACGTCACTGCTTTACTCGTGAGAACACGATTATGTAAAATAAATTCTTCAGTCATAAAAACCGCGGATGTCACTCAGCTTCCTGTTTTCGCGAAAAACCGTTGGTCGAACTCTACAAAGTGGATATCATGCACGGTTGCGAACTACATCAACGTTACGTTAAAGGGCCCCTATACGTCCAAACAAAATACAAAACAGGAGCGCAGCATTCTAACCTTTCGTTTCCCGTCTTTTCGGCACAATTCTTGAAGCCAACATTTTCTTCACGTGACATCGCGTTGAAATAAGCTTTCGATGGGTTCATATAGGAGAGATTTCAGTTGTGAATTCTGTCTCATCATGCATTGCCATGCAGTCGCACACCCTTTCTGTCTTGTCTCACATGAATATCGCGCGCAACGAACTGATTGCGTGTAGCCTAAAAGCGCGAAACACCGCTTGGCTCACGGGTTAGTGCTGACACTGTCCACGTGTTTTATTAAGAAATCAGTAGCGAGAAGGATTGTAGGAAGGACAGTAAAGGCGAGAAAGAAATGTGGTTTAACCCTTTGATATAGGAATCGGTATAACACACGAAAGTCAAACGTGTCTTCAGAGGAGTAGTTGAATGTTTATTGTACATTGATATATATTGTCTATTGGTGTTTATTGGCTACAGCACCCTTAGACGTTGACGCACCCATGTTGACGCCTGGTGACACTTCTTCGCCATCACGCCAAGCAACGACTCGCGACCGGGATACATCAGAGAGTTTTAGAATACGCTACGCAAAGCTTGCGGGCGTTGCGGGCGTAGCGTTGCGGGCGTCACTTAACGGGAGCGCGCTAGAGCTTCGCGTATGACGCATGCGCAGTGGCGCGAAACGCTAACGCAAAGCTTTGCGTGCGCTATTCTAAAACTGTGTATTTTCCAGAGACACCGCATTGCACTCACCGGAGCATCGCGCAAATCACACACGAACCACAGGCGTCCCAAACCGTGCAAGCGAACCCTAACTAGTTTTCATTAAATCGTTTTGTGAACTCACGGTCCGCTGTAGCGAAGGGTGCATGATTTACTGGTCGGGGACTGTCCTGTGGATGTGCTTGGCATTCCGCGTCCGTGTTGGAGAGCAGCTTCCGGCTGGTGGGTCGCTTCTGCGAGGGTACGATCATTTCGGTCCTGCTGCGGTGTGTGGCAACCAAATGGGTCATGATGCGCTCAACTTCGGAAACGCGAGAGGCAGAGTTCTCAGGTTGAGCCGTGAACGTCCGGAAGGCTTCTTGCTCCAACCTTGCGTGTCCCTCGCTGTACCAGTCACTTGCGCGACATTGGCCCGTCGACGCCGGTGTCATTCGGCGGAGCTTAATGCAGCAGTTCTCGTAGTCGATGCCCTCGCACTCGTATCAGTAGACGGCGGAGAAACACCGTTGATGCATATGGAAGCTGAACACGCTAGCACAACGCAAAAGACAAAGCACGTAACTGCATAGGCGTGCGCAGGGTTCCCCTTGAGGGGTAGGGGGGGGCGAAAGTTCGTTGCAGCGCCCCCCCCCCCCTCCCTATTTAGTCAACGTATGGGGCAGACTGCGCCCCCCCCCCCCCCCCCCTTGCAGGTGACGGGGTGGGGCAACCGCCCCCCTTGCCCCCCCAGTCGCACGCCTATGCGTAACTGGCACACTAATACAACGTGAAATACAAAACGCGTAACTGCGTCGTCACCGAGTCAAATCTCTTGTGGCTTCCGAGGTTAGCTCCAGAAATGTTGTCGGAGCTAACTGCGGAGGCCACACTTTGCTGTTCTGAGTAGGGCTAACGCCTCCTAGGTGGCGTTGCTTAGGCGCCGTGATGCCAGCGTCCGTTCGAATGCTGGCATTGAGGCGCTGCACCGTAGTGCTGAGACTACCTAAGCGTTCTCTGTCCGTGCTCGTTAGTCTCATAATGCACTACTTCTCTTCTCCGCTCATAGGCGGCGGCCCCACTTCGGCAAACCACAGCGCGGGTTCAGAGAGTACTATGAGATATATAAGGCGCGTCCGAAGTACTCGTCCCCATGCGCCGGTGGCACAGTTTGTAAAGCTGGCGGTATCAAATGCCGCGGACCGAGGGGTCGTGGGTTCAACTCCCGGATCTCCCGAATTTGAGAAACTTTTCTTCTGGTTTATTTCTTTGTGTTTTGTTCGTGTAAATTTTAACAACGTCACACCCGTGACGGAAGTACGTCAGTCAAGCCTTGGTGGGCCCAGGCATAAAACACTTGCGGATTAAAAAACATGCTTGATCCCTCCGTCATAGAAATCGGTATAACACGATAGTAAAACGTGTCGTTACAGAAGTAGTTGAATGTTTACTGTACACTGATATAAGACAGCTTGAACAATGTATATTGATGTTTGTCAGCCATAGCACCATGTAACGTGAACGTTTGGTGGTACATCTCCATAAAAATGACTAACGTCCATGATCAGTGATTAAATAAGCCCTTGTGGTAGCTGTAGTAGTAAACGATGAGAGCGCAGTCAGAGAAAGCGGTGTGACAGCCAGAAGAGTGTCGCTGATTGGGCTAGGCTCGACATCCACCGGCCTGTTAGAGTTGAACTCCATGGCCGGACTAGAGGAAAACGCAACGGGCGTCGGGTCTCGCCTGTAGCTAGGCCGCGAATTTTCTCGGGGCAAGCGTAAACGCGGAACGCGATGTTAGAGCCAGGAGAGGCGGGCGCGCGTCGCAGAGCTATTTTTTATATGAATGGATGCTATGAGCGAAGCCGACGCTTGGGTGTGTTAAGGCGTTGACAAAATTGCACTTCTCGTAATAGAAATGCGCCGATTTGGACGGATAAGTAACAACGACGACCTGCAGAAGCTAATCGCGGAGGCAGGCCCGTAGCCAGGGGGGGGGGGCTAGGGGCCCGGGACCCCCGAAATCCGGATGGAAGGGGGTGTTTTACCGAGGAAAAGTAATAAAAATGGGTGTTTTTCAAGGCTTTCAACAAGTGCCCCCCCCCCCCCCCCCCCGCCCGAAAAAAATTCCTGGCTACGGGCCTGCGCGGAGGCCACGGTCTTCATGCAGTATACGCCACCGATCGCTCCTCTTTAAACTCGGCGTGGTTGAGGGGCGTTAAGTAGCTGTTTAAACAAAACAACGTCAAATAATGTTCTGTTGATGGGTTATTTTTATATGTGCTGTTATCTGGATGCTCTAAGTAGCATAGATGAATAAAAATATCTGCTTTCATACGTGCAAGAGCAAGTGTGTTCCGTGCGGTCCGTCTCTAATTACTCACGTACATGTGCCATGAATGTCACTACGCCAGTATTTTCGCTAATCACAAGTAAATGAAAGTGTTTGAAACATCAACATGCTTCGTTTCTACGAAAAGTTGAAGCATTTTGGTTATTTGAGCTGAATTTTTAAGCTTACATTTGAGCGGCACATAGAAAAAAATCCGAATGAAGATTTCCAGGTGCGTAGCTATGTAGTTATCCTTTGTTTATCTGAGTAGATAGCTCTCGAAATCTGGAAATATATGATATCAGTGTGATTTAAG